>CAXAKX010001335.1:0-76083 GCA_963969525.1 Ontholestes murinus | reverse complement strand
GATAATAGTTATTTAAGGTACAAGTGTAAAAAGTGATGCTTTATTGCACGAACTGGCATTTAAAAACACGAGCGAGGAACGAGCGAGTTTTTTTAAAGCCAGGAGTGCAATAAAGAAACTTTTTACACGTGTGCCTTACAAAATTTTATCTTCGATCGTAAAGGGTTTCAAAGAATATATTGATATGAGTAATATTTTAATGTCATTCCAATAATTCAATTAATGAAAACATATTTTACCCGCAGTGCACTAATGAAAGCGTTACTTAGCAACCAGTAAACAAGTTGCACAAATGTCGGCCGCCATTATTATTTATGGAAAAAATGTTCGCTTTATTGTAATCGCTTCGACTTGCATTAAATGAAATCTTCAGAGTTCTTAAATCTGCCATTTGGTTTGTATTATATATTTTATTTATAGTTTATTAGTTATTTGTATCAATTAATAAAAAATTAAGTTTTTCGTCGAAATATACATCTGTCAAATTTGACATTTCTTAGGAATAAAAACAGTTTGACATTACCGTGCAATAAAAACGTAAAAAAGCACTAGTGCTTTAAATAGCCACTTTTACAATGAGAAATGATGCAAAAAGCGTCTACTTTCTGTACGATCGTAGATAAAATAGTTTTAAGTGATTCCCGAAACCCGCTTAAAATATGTGCGTATTTCAAACGTCACGAAAAACTCTTAAATTCACTTAATTGGCCAGAGCGTATATCAATTAATATATATATTTTTAGACGAAAAGGCCCGGGTCATCGTAACGGATGATGCGGAAAATAACTTAAACATTTATTTTCTAAATATTCAGAGTGCATGAAACAAAATCAATGAATTTAAAGCATTTATTCCATCAAATGAAATGGATTTTGATTTAATTTGCCTCAGCGAACATTGGTTACAAAAAAATGAAATAGATTTTTTTTTTAATTAGAAAATTTCATGTAGCGTCACATTTTACTAGATTAAAATATCAGCATGGTGGGATGATGCAGCTTACTAAAAATACATATCAAATCAATAATTTAAATAATATTAAGAAGTTATCCACTGAAAAGCATTGAGCAATTGCAGCTACATTCTTAGCATTATATAAACTAACTTTACTTGGTATATATAGATCACCAGGCGGAGATTTCAATACATTCTTAACTATTATGGAAAATGTTCTGGATAATTTAGATATATCTAACTATATTGTGATAGGGAGTGCTTTTAACATATTATTTAATACCCATGATAACAGAGTAACTAAATTATGTGATTTATATGCAACGTATGGTTTGTACAGCAAAGTAGATTTTAAAACTCGGAAAAACAACTGTATAGATAACGTTTTTTTTAATCTAAATTCAGATTGCATAAGTACTGTAACGTGTGATGCTAATTTATCACCATATTGGTATTCACATAAGTATTAAAATAAGGTCGACTATTCAGAAACCAGATAAAGTGAAAATTAGGCCAATTACTAGACAGGGCATTAAGAGTTTTATAGACGAAACAAAATGCTCAGTAGACAGTAAGTTCGATTTATTTTCTAATAAATTGGAAAATTATTTCAGCTGAGGATTCTCTGGAAAATTATTTTAAATAGAATAAAAAAATAAGAGGTTCAATAACACTCTACGTAAAATGCGGGAAACCTTAAATGTATTAAAAGAAGCACATGAAAAAGTTATAGTGATAAAAGATGTCTATCTTAAATACCAAAATTGAAATATAATGTAGTTTTAAAAGATGCAAAAGTTAGAGCTAATAAATCCATTAATATAAAAGCAATGTGGAAAATAAAAAATAATAATCGTAACAAAATTGAAGAGAAATGTAATATTAATCCCAATATTTTAAATAATTTTTGTAACTATAGTGGATGATCTGTCAAAAACTTATACCTAAAGACGATCCAATAAACTTAATGGCTAAAGCAAATATAAGTAGCGGAAAAAAATAGTTTTACTCTTAAAGAAGTTACTTTCATAGAAGTGAGAGATATTATAAAAAATCTTAAAAACACAAAAGATATTTATGGTAAAACCACAGTGCTACTAAAATAGTTATTAATGTCATAATTATTCCTTTAACAAAATTAATAAATGCATGTATTAATAGCGGTCATTAAAACTAGCTCGAATAACGCCAATTTTCAAAACTGGAAACATACTGTATTCTAATAACTATAGACCTATTTCAATACTTCAAATTTTATCAAAGGTTTTTGAAAATGTTATCTCGCAGCAGTTATTACGTTATCTTGAAACTGCACATCTTTTATCAAAACAACAATACGGTTTTAGAAGGGGAAGGTCTACAACGGATGAAGTCATTAGCCTCACAGAGGAAATTGTTAATGGATTTGAAACAGGTATGTACACTGCTTCATCCTTTCTTGACTTCAGTAAGGCCTTTGACTGTGTCTGCCATTGCACACTCCTTCGAAAATTATATTTTTATAATATTCATCCTAGTAGTTGTCGATCAATAAACTCGCATTTAACTGGAAGATAGCAAATTGTTACAGTAAATAACTTAAATTCTGATAAAAAGGAAATAAAGTATGGTGCACCGCAAGGATGGATATCCTTGATCATTTACTTTTTTTTGATATATATGTCAATGACCTTACAACAATAAATAAAAACTCAACATTTTTCTTACATGCAGACGATACAACGTTTACAAATAAATTGCAGGATTAAACCACTGCATTAAAACAGAATAAGCTAAATGAAATGGTTTACCGCCAAGAGACTCACTGTGAATGAAGTAAAAACAAATAATTTAACCTCCTCATTAAAACTGCCAATATCTCACGAAAATGCAAAATTCCTGGGTGTATGTTTGGGTGGCAAATTAAACTGGCAAATACATTGCGAAGAAACTGCAAATAAAGTGTGTCGATATACTTATCTCCTAAGGCAGCTAAAAACCTGTTTGCCTATATCGATCATACGTACTGCATTTTTATATGGAATTCTGCCTTGGGGGCATTCAGCAATAATCAACAGATTATTTCGGTTGCAGCGTAGAGCTGTAAGAATAATTGCAGACCTGAATTACCAAGAAGATTACAGAAATGAATTCATCGTATTGGGTATCATTTATATTCTAGAACGTCTCGTACACATACGTGAAAATATTGCCTCATATCTCCATCATAATGAGATACACACCCATAATACAAGAGCTAATACCAATATCTATCCTCACCGTTCTCGTCTGTCGAAATCCCAAACCGGTACTACATATTATGGTCCGAAAATATTCCAGAACTAATCAAACAAATAAATTTTCCGCAATTGAATTTACTATTAAATCATACTTGCTATCAAAGGCATTATATAGTATTGAGGATTGTGTAGCTGATAATTATGCAATATCCATTAAATACTTAAATACCTTGCTCGCTAATAGCTACTAAAATACTCTCGAAACTTTGAGCATTAAAGCGCTATTTTATAAATTATATATATAATATAGTATAATATCTTCTTATTTATACGAATATAGATTTTATTTTAGCATTATTATTATTTATATTCGTTAGTTTTACTTTACATTGATTTTATAAATTAACTATTTATTTGTACGTTTTTTATCCATTGACTATTTTTACTTATACACTGTTTATTATTTATTTATACATTGCTTGTATTCATACACCGCTTTTATTTACACACTGGTTTTATTTAATGACGATTTTTTATTTACTTATTTATACACTATTTTATTGTTATTTATTTGAGTGATTTATTTAACCTGCTTTTAGTTGCATTCATTATTTGTTATTTATATCTGATTTAATGTTTTATATTGTTCTATCGTATCTAGCGAATGGTAATTCATGAATATACTATACTTACTTGTATTATTACTAAAAAATGATAATATATTATAGGTGAAGATGCCTTTGTAAAACTTTTGATAAAACTGCACTCTATGGGAATGTAAACCGAATTCTGAATCAGATGTGGTGTTAACTTCAACATCGCGGCAAGGCCGAGCTGGCAGTTTGAAATTTATGGTGCGTATTTTGCATAAGCGTCTAAAAATGAACATTTATCACATTTATCGAATGCGTTTACATGCTATAGCTGTGCCCGTTTTCAGCGTTGCAAGTCATTCAGGGTATTGAACGATGGTTTCATGACTTCACATATTTTTTTAATTACTTAAAAGTGTAAAATACATATCACGCAACAAATACTAATAGTGAATGAATGAATCTGTGTATTAATTATACCAACCATATTCATGATAGGTTGAATATTAATCAATATATCGGAACATATCATGTTTACCAGGCATATATGTATTTATAAACAAGTGTCTAGTTCAGTATGCTTGAAAACTTATTGAAAATAATTTGCGATATCCGAATAATTTTTCTTGCAACGGCTCTATTTAATTTGACGGCAACTTTTTATAAAGGCAAAAATCCGGGTA
The DNA here is from genome assembly GCA_963969525.1 of Ontholestes murinus. Lineage (NCBI taxonomy): Eukaryota > Metazoa > Arthropoda > Insecta > Coleoptera > Staphylinidae > Ontholestes > Ontholestes murinus. The sequence goes on along the minus strand of CAXAKX010001335.1, from coordinate 71,634 downwards.
AACTTCCATAACTCACCTTTACCGACGACTAAGGGGGTACAGTATAGACATGATATACGACTTCGCTCTGTTATGAGGCAATCTATTTTTATAAGGTGGAATTTTACTTTACGCGAAAACACCGATGCTATCGTTTTAATAATGGACCCAGTGAAATATAAAATTCAATTTGGTTTTTACGAGTAATATCCGATATTTTTTAATTAAATTTGTAACCAAAACAATTTTAATAGTTCCACTTAACTTGATGAAAGGCAAATTTCCTTTTAGAAATTCCGTTATAAAAACCGTCTGTGGTGCTGCTGCAAACAGACCGGCGGATGTGAATTTAATTGATGCATGTTGGCGGAAAAGTGGATTTTTTTTATTGGTAAAACGGGTTAAATATACTTTGCTTAACTGTTACTTTGTAATTACGGATAAACTGAATTGCAATATTTAATCTTATATAATAATCAAGTACGTTCTTTATAAAGAGTTATAAATCGAAATAAAATTGTTCGCTCATATAAACAAAAATAGTTCATCTGCAGACTTCTTTAATACTTATTGTTTCAGTATGTTTATATTATTATTAAAGTTTTATGTGTGAAAGTTATATCAAATTTCCTTATCGAAATTTTCTAGTTATGTGCGCTTTAAACTTTATATTATTTAACTTCTTAGTATGTTATGCATGCTTAAGCTACTCGGATAAAGTTAGTTATTAATGGTATCAATTATAATTCAGAAAGATATAAGGAGTAGATAATAGCAAGAGGAAATAAAGCGTAACTCAAAGTGCAAGTTCTGAAATATACGAGGGATGGTAGAAAGCACGTTTGAACCGTGCGGAGCGCTGGCAAGTAGTGTAGCCGCCAGATGTATGTTAACATGTTCAGTTGTATTTTAGGTATTTTGTTAAGAGAGCAGACTCATGATGCCTCATCCAAGCCTATAGTCTAGACTTACCTCCATCAGGTTACCATTTTTTACAGAACTGAAGGGCTTTAAAGCGGGAAAGAAATTTAATAGTGATGAAGAAGCTGTGATCTCAATATACTGGAAGAAAAGGGATGTGAATAATACTTAATTATAGGTAAATTAAGATTCATTTTAAGTAAATACATGTTTGTCTTAAAAATGGTAACTTAAATGGATTACATCAAAGTCTAAATAAACATGTAAGAAGTATGGGTCTTATTTTTTTCGCCTCATTTTTTAATGATGATGATACACACAATTATAGTGTAAATATTTATCTTTCTTTCAAAAATAAGTAATGGATTTAATACTAAGTATTTTAATGAGTAAATCAATCCTTGAATTAATAAGGTACTTGTAGCACAAAAGTAAGGCTCTATTCATACGTACGAGACGGTACAAATAGTATTTATTTATAAGAGACAGAAACTAAGTAGAAATAAATGCAAACGCTTAAACTGACGGCACAAATGATCTTTCGCTAGGCTGAAAGAGACAATACGTGCGTGACAACAAATACGTCTCAGACAAAAACAACAATCATATCAAAATGTGTTGAAAGAAGTGTGAGTATCATTTGAAAGGTCATTTCAATTGAGTTTAGTTGACAAATAAATCACTCTGTAACGAAATGTGAAGCTTTACATTACCACTCATAAAGATGATAGATCATATGTCTGTATTACGAACAGTGAATTCTTATAGCATATCAGATTTTTATGCCCATAAAAGAAAGACGCATTTTATTTATTATTAATGTGAAATAAATTAAATTTCAGACTGTAGTAAACTATGATCTGAAAGTAATATGAACTATTACATACTGATGTTCTGCTAATTATTTAAACACTATTTGCTAATTTACCATATTATTATATTATACAACGGGTTATTGCCGTTATTTTTCTTTTATCGTTAATCGTTTGATTACAGTAATTAGATTCTACCAGGACATCAACCACCTTTGTGGACCTGCAGCAGTTATAACTCTGACACAATGGGCAACTGTTATCAGGTGTGACCTTCCGTAGAAAATTTAATAAAGTTAAACTAACTAACATCCGTAAACTTAATAATCTTAAATTTACAGTAGTGTGAGAGAAAAATTAATTGATAACACAAAGTGGTTCGTTAATTTATTCACTGTTCAATTCTCTCAAGATATTGCGAACTTATTGTCAGTGGACAAGTCCTATTTTATCATCAATTAACAGTGCAACCTTTAATTTATCTTCTCATATGGTAAATATTGTCGAGTTATCTAACCAATGGTTGAATTATAATGTTCACATTTCCTTCTGGTTTGCTGAGGTTTTCAATGAATTTCAACTCTCCAGGTACGTTTTGTTATCGTTGGATGTTGTTTTACTTTTTTAAATATGCCACTACCCCTAGGGTTAGAAATTGTAGAAATAAAGTTGAACATAATCCCACAAAATTGTTCCTTTTCCAAGTGTTTTCTTAAGGCCACTTCATTCATTTTCGATAATATATTTTTCACAGTAAATTGTAAATTATTCAGTCAAATCTTGGGCATACCTATAGGCTCTACCCTAAGCCAGTCCACCTTGTTTAATGATAGTTTATTTGTTAAATGAAATTCTCCCACTGTTACCTTTCCACCATTCTTTTTATTAAAAATATATATGTTGATGACATTGTCACAGCTGGCATGCATGATAATCAGGTTAATAACACATTAATTATATTTAACAGTTATAACCCCCAATATAAGTTCACAGTAGAAGAAAAAAACTAATTAGTGCTTTTCCTGGACTTATTAGTTGGTGAAGATACTGTCATCCGCCTTGATTGGTAACAAAAACCCATGCCGCCGTCAGGCAGATTTTAAATTTCTAATCAAATAACCATTATCAACAATGAATTAACTTAATATTAGCTTTAGAAAATAGAATCATTAAACTTTGCCTCTTCCCCTTTAAAAAATATTTTTTTAAGGAAGGACGTTGGATGGAATTGCCGGTTGCGAAAGTGAATGATAGAGGGGGAATTGTCATAAGCAACTCGGCTATTCAAACCCATGAAATTTATTAATTTTCCACATATATATGAAACGAAGACGAATACGCACACCCATGGATCTGCACGGTGAATTCTTCCTTTAGAAAAATCTACCGCCCGGCTGGGATTCGAACCCACAACGGCATGGTGCGTGCGTGGTACCCACCAGACCACCGCGGTCCAAAATTAAAATTTAATTAAATTAAAGTCATTACTTATTAACAATAAGTTTTCTACCATTTTACCTTTCATAAGTGGAAGGCGGGTGACAATATTGCTTTCAATATTTGGTTCGTTCCTTCGATAAAATGCCACCTATTGTTGTTGTTATTAATTCAGTTGTCTTTGAAAAATAGTTCAGAATTTCTATTTTTCCAGTATTTTCCAAAATACTGGAGCGCATATTGTATAATAAAATCGTATTGTTTTTATAAAATAATAATCTATTTAATGAATACCAATTTGGATTCAAGAAAGGGCCCTCGACTACTAACATCATCTTGAATCTTACAAATAAATCATTTAAGGAAGGTGATTTATCCATCGTTACCCTGCTTGTCTTGACAAAAGCCTTTGACCATAATTAATAAATTGTCCTCTTATGGCTTTTGCACATATTTACTTGATAGGTTGTGTATAACGACTCTGACATCTCATTATATTATAGAATGTCTTAGTTATGTTAATAATCACATTGACTAGTATAACACAATAACATCGATACATACACATGAAACTAAACATAGGAAAGAGCTGAACTTAAAATAATATTAAGCTTTTTAATAAACTTCATGCAAATATAAGATCTCTGCCAATTAAACAATTTAAAATAAAACTTCTTGGCTGACTCAGATATGAAATTTGCTTTGAAATTGTTACCACACCCTAGCATAGATTTTTTATATTTTTATGCTTATTTATATATTTATATTTATACATATTCCCAAAATGGCTAATTTTAAAAGACACATTAGAGAATCTTACAGCAATGTTGGATACTGATTTTAATTTAAAATAAAAGTTTTATTGGGATATATACTAAGTAATTGAAGATCAGTAAATTAGTCTTTTATTCCTATGAGAGTTTATAATATACATAACTTTTTGATTATTATCAGATGAATGTATTTATTTATTTTTCGGTGTACATTTATAATTAGTTGTTTGTACTCCAATTTTTGTTTGTCGCGTAATTCTTTGTTGTTGGGATTTTATTTTGCTGACAAGTTTCATTAACTAATTGAAGTTTTATACACATATAGTTGGGTCCTTTCTTGATTAAAGTTGTATTATGCAATGGTATATTAAGTCTTCCGACTGTCTAGTGTTCATGCCTTTATTGAACTCTGCACTTTTTTTAAGTAATTGGAAAATTTATTCGCCTCATAATTTGCTTTTGAAGTATGAATATTCTTTCAGTATCGCTTGACATGCCCCATAAGACTATACTATATGACATTATGCTTTGAGCATATGCATAGTAAAAAAATAGAACTGATTGTGTGCTAACAGCTTCGCGGATGTTGAGAACCGCATATGATGTACGTTGGAATTTAATTCAAATTTTGAATGCAGGTTCCAACATAGTGATTTGTTAATATGAATACCTAAAAACGACGTGTTTATTTCTCGTTTGATAGATGTAGTCTTAAGTTTGATATATGGACTGATGCAATTAGTTGAGCTGTGTGGGTTTCTGAAAAATAGAAAGGATGTTTTTTCTTCATTTAATAGTAAATGGTTATGGCATCTATATTATCCCCACTTATAATAAGGGACATGCCATCCGCATACTTAAAAAGCGATACATTTTTATTAAATGCTAAATCCATGTCATTAAGATATATAGTAAAAGCAGGGGTGCAAGAACCGTTCCTTGGGTCGTTCCTTGGTTTAGACATGTACTGTCAGATCGGTAACTGAAATTATCAATGTCTCCGTTTTTGCTCCTTATTTCTACAACTTGTGATCTCTTGTAGAGGAATGATTTTATTAAATTTAATATATTCTTGACAAAACCATATATTTCAAGCTTATTAAATAGTATTTTATGATGGATAACGTCAAAAGTGCGAGTCAGATCGAAGAATATACCCAAAGTAGATTTCTTGCTATCGAGTGCATTCATAACAGAACATAATGAGTTATACACAGTTATAGTGGAGCAGTTTTTTATGAAGCCAAATTGTGTTTCATTAATAATATTATACTTATTGAGATAACTCATCATTCTATCATGAATACACATCTCAATAATTTTAGAAAAGATCGAAAGAACAGAAACTGACCTGTAGTTCGATGGCTCATATTTAACATTTTTTTAAATGGGTACTACTCGTGCTTGCTTAAGATAACTGGGAAAGATACCAGTCTCAAATGCTTTATTAATTATAATTACTAGAGGTTTTGATATTAAGGATCATATATCTCTAACGAGACAATATCGTATATTATCTATACCGGCTGAAGTTTTTGTTGGAGCATTGTAATTTTTTTCTATTATTTCTTTTTCAGTCACAGGTGTAAGAAAAAAAACTATTTATTGTTATTGGAAATATACAACTATAATTATATGAAACTGAACCTAAAGTGGGCACTGTAGTAAAATGGTTGTTTAAAATATTACTAACTTCTTTTGGATCTTTGACGGATCGTCAATTTTGGTTTAAATAAATTTCATTTTGTTTATGATTTCTATTAGTATTTTCCTTTAAAATTCCTTTAAAAATTATTTAACTGCTTTAGCAGTGTGGCCTAACTGTAGGATTCTGGAATAATAAAATTTTATTTTTTCATTCAATAAAATTTTAATTTTTAATTAATTTTATGTATTTTTTTATGTTCATTATAATGAGTTCTAATATAGGATCATTAGTTTGCTTTAGGAGCCAGTTAAGATATTTTAAATGTTAGACTTTTTCTTTTATTTCAGGACTTATCCATTTTTTGTTTTGTTACTTTTATTGTACTTTCATATTGTTTTCAATGGAAAGCTTTCTTCAAAATATTTTGTTAGAATATGAATGAAGCTATTATACATATCATCAGCTGAGTTTAATCTTTCATATTTTTTTAAAAATTTAGGCTAATTTTATGTGAATTAGTATTTTTCTGTTTATATTACAAACAACTCAAAGTTTCTAAAACAACTGCTTAGCTCCAGAATTTCTACTGTTAAAATTGATATAAAAATAGTATATTTCATTATCGTTTAGTCAGTATTTTGTTAGACATAGTATCGATATCAAATTCAATTAATTGTTTGGTAAAATGACCCTTTGGTCCAAATTATTTCTAACTGAATACGCCTTCAAGCCACATTATATACCTTATACCTTTACTATCCTTTGCTCTTTTTGAGTTTCCGATTGTTTCAGTTTGAGTTTTCGGTTTCGCGGCGGAAGCTCAAAGTTCATTTGGGTTTAATTTGTTCAAATTTAGATATCTGGAGGCTACCTTATTTATAGTTTTAGCGTTATCTATTTTTCAAATTTGATTTGCATTTTGTGTTGTTAAGTCTATCAGTTGTTTATTTCTCTTCGTTAATTTATTTATTTTGTGGTATAAATTACGTATTTAATGCTTCAGCTCTATGGTCTCACTTTATATTCTAACAAATACCTGTAAGCTTATTTTCTGGCTTCCTTATTTTTTACATTGATGACCAAGAGTCATAATTTGTTTTGGATTGAGTGCACGAGGGATCGAAAAGAAGCCGTAAAGGATGCAAGTAGTTAATTTATTTTTCTATTACAACCGTAACATACACAATGTTCAATAATTTACAATTCAAAATATTGTCATGCCGCGATGTTTAGGGTTCCCCATTTTTTAATTTATAAAAAAGTTAAAAAGTGAATATTAGTTCGGAATCAAAACGTTAAATTCGGAGAGACACATAACACATCGATAAAAGGAGTTGTCATTTGACAGGTCATTGTGTATCTCGAAGGCGTGCAAAGTCATTTTAAGGTTATTGTGTCTTGTTCACTTCTAAATAATTCAATATTAAACTTAATTAAATAATACGCATTAAGTACTATAATAACTTTAACTTCATTTCGATTATATACGCACGCAATATACGAGATAAAAATTAACAATACAAATTTTACATGTAAATTCCCTATGATACGTGATCATCTGAGACTTACGGTATAATTTCCTATATTATCAGTCATATATTCGTGAACATTTTTTTGGATTGATACTACATAGATAATATAATATATTATTATATTATATGTTGGGGGTAGAGTAAATGACACTTGAAAACATGCTGCTTGACGAAATGAATAGAGAGAGCATATAGAGTAAATAATAAGCTAAGTGGCCTGATATGAGATAAAACTGTGGGTATAGGATGATAGGAGATTCGTAAAGGAGGTATAGAAGTAAATGTGGACACAGAAGTGGGTAGCTTGAGGGCGGAAAGGAGGAGAATGAATAAGAGGGTAAGCTTGTCATTGGGGATTGTGAAGGAGTGGTTGAAGTAAGGGGTTAATGTATTGGGATGATTCCATGAGAAGGTGAAGGAGGTACAGAGGCCAGAACGACAAGGATGTATGGAGAAGAATGAATATATTGAGGGCTATAGGAAATGGCAAGTGCAGGAGAAGGACAAGGTACCTGAAGATACACTGTTTCCGAAGAGAGGAGAGGGTGACCTTGGCAAGGGCAAGATGCAAGACGGAGAAGAGAAGGAGAAAGAAATGGATAAGTGAGGGATATGGAGAATGGGTGCTGTGGGAGGACGGGAAGGATAACTAGAGTCAAAGGAATACAAGACAACTGACAACTCTCACTTTTATTCCATTATCTTTTCCGTCCAATTCAATATCGATTAAGAAGGCAAACAATATATAATAGCAATATAACTTTCAACAATACAAGAGAGAAGTATTAATTTACCTCTTGATTGATTTGTGATGGTAAGAATGGCATTAAAGCAATATTTTTACTCGAAAGAAATTTGTATGGGAATTCTATAACTTTTAAAGACCATTTCGTGTAGCGCTAGTGCAGAAATTATTGTAATTGTAATCAAAATATTTTATTGTGTGTTTGTGTTTGAAATTATTTCGGCAAAGCAGATATCACCAGCCAAAGTTAAGTTTTATTCTTTTAAATATATTATCATAAATCCATTAAAATTGTGTGTCATCATAATACTGTTTTCTGGTTGCTATTGCTATAAATTTACTACGGAAGACGGTATAAAGTTAGAAATTGTGATGTTGTTTACCCTAGTTAACTTTACGTTAATTATAATCATTAATTTTTTATTAGAATAAATATTTACTCATGATAGAATGATTTCTGTAAAGAGTTCATTTATCTTACCAATCAAACTGTCCTTGAATATAATGGTATCACAAAGTTCAATAAATAATCGATGTTCCTTGTTGAAAGAATTCGATTAGTAAACAAATCAGCCTGAGTAATCGCGATCTCTAAAAGTAACATTGTAACAAGAATATTACCCATAAGAGAATTCTAAAACAAGTTTATATTATAACCAACAATTATAGTATCAGAAGTGATGCAGATTTAATTAATGTGAAAAGAACTTTAATTACAAATTTTGACAATTAATTAGCCCAACGAAACGTTAATTGTGTGTTTTGATAATAAAATATGCCAATAATTATCTAAAAGTTGTCACAACGAATTTTAGTTTTATTAAAATGAACTCCATAAACATGTTAAAAAGAACTAAATATGTATTTTCATAAGGAAGCCGGAAGTATAATCAAAGATTTGTTCTATGGTATTAACAAATAATTAAAGTGGCATTTATTGCCTAACACTAAAGATTTCTAAAATTTACTGAATAAGCAATGTTTTCATATTATTATTGTTATAATGGTCGCTTTTGGTAGTTCACTCAAATTCTCAATTAGGATAATATTTTACACAATAAATGTCACCTTAATCGTTTGTCTCTCTCTAAATATATACTAGCAATAGTTAGGCTTCATAGTAGAATTCCGTTTGCACGTTTTTGGCTGTGCTTGCCTGAAGAGATCTGGAATAGATCGAGGCCGGTCCATAACTGTTGTAGACAGAGGAACAATTATCGTTTTTTTTAAAATTATGTTTTGGTGAGAAAACCATAATTGTGGAAATTTAGCGGACTGATTATACGTGTGGTAAAAGGTTAATTAAATTATAGTATGTAGCCATATAATATACAGTGTTGATCATTATAGTGTATTTGTAATTAACATCGTGGGATATAATATTATATTTTTATTAGTATTTTATAGATTTATTTTCCTAATAACTTATTTTATTAAATACATGATGATGAAAATATGCAATTTTATGATTTTAGAGTTATGCATAAATATTTGAATACAAATAAGTACATATATTTTTTATAGTGATTCTCCAATATATTTAAATTAAGTTAAAACATACATTTATTGTACTTCTAGTAAAACATGGTGAATGCGCCGGGCACATGCACTGTAAAAGTTAGGTTTATGTCATTTAATTTGAGCTCAATTCATCATAAGTTACCTGTTCTCACATTTCTATTTTTTTTATTAAATATTAAAACCTAGGAGATCCAGTTAACGAAATAAATAACGCTTATCACTTTTTTTAATAAAATCAATAAACGAAACTTAACGATTCTTTCCGCTTGAATAATTTAAGGCAAGCCAAGTGGAAAAATATAAATAAAATTAATTAGTTATATCATATGCTAAAATAAACATTATAAATTATAAATCAGTACATTGCAGTATAATTTAATTATAAATATATATCTATATATTCAAATATATAACTAGGATTATCCCACCTATGAATTACATACAAATATTATTCATCAAATGCTGAAACCGTTTGAAAATTAATTATTACACTTAATTGAATTTACACACGACCGCGTGGAGCCATTAACATTTTAATGAATTCGTGCAGCATTAGTTAGCGAATGAACTAGTTATTACATATGCAACACAGTTTCAAAGTCATAATTAAGTTTAAGGTAATAGCCGCTGCCGTAATGAAACTATAAATTATAACTTACACCGGGATTTGGGTCGAACTTTAGTTAAATTTTTAATGCAATTACGCTGACCGGTCGGTTATAAATCGAACTGCTGTATTTGAAAAAGCGTTGTAAAATTTTATGGCAGCGTCCGTTTTTATTAGGGCAGTAATGAAAGATATATGTTGCTATGTGATGTTAATTTTTTTTAGTATTTTAATTATTAGCAGATAATCATATCCATTTTATATTAGTTGTAAGAAAATATTATTATTATCACTTTTATTGCATTTGGCACTTTAGTGATGTAGTAGAATACAGTGTATCACTGCCTATATTATCATTTTTTTTCTCATCTCAACCATTAGTGTAACTGTGTATAGGATGGTGTATATATAAGGTATCTAATAAAAGCACGTATAAACGACACTATCTACAATATATTCTAGTAAATGTATTGTTTTATCTCAATATAGTTCTTTGTTTTTTAAATCGTATTCATGGATTTTTATTTAACTTCTGGTAATTATATATAGATATTGATATATGTCTGTAACTGAGTGTTTAAACATGTCAGTATAAGATAGTAGCAGTAATATTATAGGCTATATATCAATATGACTGGTTATTAATAAAGAAAATGGTTGCGACCATTACTACGTGGTAATCCATACTAACACTGAATTGAAAAATTCACTAAGTTTTACCTACCAATAATTATTTATGGTTAAAACATCAATTGAGTAAATTCAGTGTTAATGGTTATTATTTCAATTACACATCTAAGTTTAATTTGTTTATTAAATAAAGATTTATGACAACCTTTTATGTGACCTGTGTGTATTTATCAAACTAAATTATTTCTACAGCATAATTAGTGATAATATTTTCATATACAAAACGCTATTATTAGTAAATTTACAGTGAATAATTTTTATATTATATTTTTAAATGACTGACAGCTTGATTGAAAAAAAGTAATTTAATTATTTTCTGACTGTGATAATAAATTTTATTTATTGTCAACATTTTATTTATTAACAAATAATAGCAATAAAAAGTGTTCAAGATGGGACATTACAAATAATTTAATTATTATTTGAACGAAGTTAACGAAATGTAAAATCGAGTTAATTGAATGCCGGCGCAAGATGAAGCGCTCAAAAAGGAAATTAAAAAGACGTTCCTAATTCATCATTGCCGTCTTTTATTAAACTATGAGCTAAATTCCAGTAGCGGAACCATAGATTATAGTTTCATTTTACGGAAATATTTTGCAAATAACTATACATTTCATAACAATAATAATTCAACATATTTATTAACAAACAGATACATATATTTTACAAATATTAAATTAAACAATAAGTGAAAAAGTGATTATGTAACTGTCATTGTTAATTGACTATCGACCAGAGGTATTTCTCCAAAGTTTAGGCATTTCTGTCGAATGTCAGTCAGTCAGCATGTAAATTGATGATATGATAGAATGTGTTCGAAAATTGTTGATGGGGGACTTTTGTATTTTTGAGGAATTGTGGGGTTTCTTTGGAAACAATATAGGAATATGATTTGGTAATTAAAGGGATTTTTGGAGAATTGAAGACGTTCTTCTATGGGGATTATCAGGGTAGTATCGTAAAGGAGTTGGTTTGAGGGATTGTGTAGTGGATTTAAGGAAGTCGGAGTTTAGTAAGGGTCCTACAAGAGGCTCGCTCGCTGACCTGGATATGGTGTAGTGTGGGATTCTGGTCTTTGGAAAATAGGATGGATGCAATTGACTATGCATCAGCGAGCGAGCCTCCCGTAGGACCCTTACCAAATTCCGACATCCCTTAAAGGGGCGACAGATCATTTTATAAATTAAAGCTGCTGTTTTAATGTTTATACCTCCCTGCTTGTAGGTTAGGTTTCTGAAAAGCTTTGCTCTGGTTGTTATTTTATTTTTAATGAGGTAAGCTGTTTCTTGAATTTGAGCTTTGTGTCGAAACTAAATCCAAGGTATTTAATGTGTGAGGAAGGAAATATAGGGTTCTGTGAAAGAGAAATGATATATTACCCATGTATTATTAGTGATTTTGTGGTAGGGAATAAGGAGCTGGGACTTTCGACGGTTGATTTTGATTCTCCATTTGGCGAACCAAAGTTTGAGGGTATCGATGAGCTCTTGTAAGGTTTGCAGGGCTTTTGATAGGGTGGGAGCATGGGATATAAGGGTGGTATCATCAGTAAATTGTAGAATATATTTGAAGATATTGAAGTAACAGTATTATTTGAGTATTTTTTAAAAGTCGTTTAAAAAATATTTAAAGCAGAGCATAGTACTGCTTTAAATAATTTTAAATAATTTTTATAAGGGTGATAGTATAAAATATAATAGTAAAAAGTAAAACTGTGTTTTCTATTCAGTCCTCTTTCAGGTTTAACAGTAAAATTGAACAAATAGGAAACCCTTTGGTTATGTTAAAACTAACCTTACCTGTGCGAGTTACTTCATTTGAGATTTCAAATTCCCATTTATTCAACAGTTATCGCTAAGATTCAATCAACACATCATATACTTCATTGAATTATCATTCTTAAATCTTAAATCTTTAATTTTTGTTATTAATTCAACATATTCAACATATCAATTTAACGCTCAGATAAATATGTATGTGTAAGTTGAAATTAATTATTAACTAAGTACTTTTAAACAGAGAAGAATGTAAATAAAAAATGTCGCAGAACAAGACAGACGTACAAGTAAAGGCTCCCACAGAAAAGAGCAAGTGGACTAAAGTGTATGAAATGTGGAGTGTTAACAAGGAGTCAATAATTTATTGTTCAGATACAGAAGAAGGAGAGCGTGACAGCGATCGAGACAATGGAGATGTCCTCGACTCATCATTTACAAGCGGTGAGACCATTATTAAACAGAATTGAGTGATCTAAGGGCGCAATCTTACAAGAACTCCAGAAAAACTAATCATTCCTGCAAGATCAAATAAAATACTTTAATTAATTGTTGATAATACAGAGCACAGCAAGTGAGATAAGGCCACAACAGATGGAGCTGCAAAAAATACCGTTTGAAGGAATCATCAAAAAAGGCCAATGAAAATACCACAGCTATAGAAATAAACAGTTCAACGAACGACACTACAAAAATCTCCGACGAACCCCAATATCCCAGCCATTATTCAACCTACATGACCAAAAGGTAAAAACACAGCAATAACTAGAAAATCACAAGATGTGGACAATGTAATCTACAAACCCCAAAGGATGAAATGGTTGCACGTTGGTAAATTTAAGCCGGACTACACCAGAGAGAAACTTGATGCTGCTCTGAAGCAAAATTACAGGACATACAGCTGTCTGTGTTCCTGTTCGGCAGTAGCGTTGGCAAAAGAATTTACTTCTTCAGGGTATCAGTGGAAGATCGTCTAGGATGAACTATGCCCAATTCTTGTGCAGTCTAAATGATTGAGAATATTATTTATATTATTTTTCTATGTATTAGGTTCTTTTGTTAGCACTGAATTAAAACAGATAAATACATTGTATCAAGACTAACCAACTACATCGTGACATTCCATCCTTTTAGCGATGCCCAACATGGATTCAGGAAACAGCGTTCAACGGAGACTGCAAATAGTGTCCTTTTCGAGGAAGTTTAAAAAACACTGACACGGGTGTATATTCGGGTTATTCTACAACTTTTCAAGAGCATTTGAGACAATTAGTGTAATTTTTGTGTGGGAAAAGTTAAATGCTCTTGGTATTCGTGGAAATGTTTCGAATCTCGTTGAGTCGTTCCTATCGGATCGGTCTACATACTCAAGTGTGAGATTTATGCATTCAACAATACGCACTTACAATAGTACCCATGAATACGAGGAAAAGCGTACACATAAGTATTTCGTCTCATAAATCGACTTTATTTTATTTATTTATTATTTTAAACTACGATTTTAATGGTTGTATTTATAATTTTTAGGTTATAATTATATTTTATCCACTTTTTTAATAATTTGACGTTAACATCCACTATAAGAGTAGCTTTAGCTATTTTTTATTTTTTGTAGATGGTGGCTACGTGAATAAAAGAATTGATTGAATTAAAATTTCACGCTTCAATTATTAAGTAATTTCCTGGATTAAATCATATATGGTTGCTTTCTGGACATCCACACCCACGGAGGAGGAGTACTTTGACGAGAAGGAGGTGCTGGCAGCTATCTGTGCTCTGTGGGAGCCTAAGGTCATGGCTTTGGACGAGCGTGTTACACTCACCAGAGGGAGTTGTATTGGCCACATTCAAAAAGACGTAGCTGGTTATTATACTTAAAAAGGACAAAAGTGACAAGGAAATTATCATTCGGTCTGGCTGCTCAACGCAGAAGAGATAGTACTTGAATGGTTGCCATCGAGAATCTCTTGCTATGCTATGGCCGATAATAATGAAGACTGGTAAATAGGAGGTTACTAGAGTACCTGATTCGTATTGTACCTGCTTCGACAGGTGTACGTGAAGCTTGGAAAAACCATTGCTGCCACTTCTGGAGGAAGTAGAACTAGTGGCTTGCGCGGACAATCTCATTATCGTTACAAGCGGTGTCGCTGATGGCCGATTAGCTTAGCGCAAGAGAGGAACTAGTGTGACTACTAAACCGCGGGGGCTTGGCGGAAGAGGCGGGTGAAGGAAAGGATAGAGCTGCCGGGACAGGCCTTTCAGATTGGCAGTAGCATGAAATACCTGTGGCTGATGATTGACGCAAACCCTTAGTGTACTCTGGAACTGAAGCAGTAGGAAGGCTGCCGTCCAACGTTAGGGGGCTAGGGAAGCTAGTAGAAGAAGCTCTAGTGGGCGTTGGACTCTCCAAGCTGTTAAACACAGTGCCTGCCTGGTCCGGGAATATAAGACAGTGTCGATTGATGCAATTAGGGTATTAGTCTTATCCCACCTGCCGATTGCTAAGGGCCTCTATATATAGGTCCGTGAGGAGGAGCAGGAGCTATGGAGCTATCGGGGAGATACTGGTAGAAGAGTTAAAGCGAAAAGGGACGATGGGAAGCTTATACACACTGTTAGTCGCGTGCGGATATAAAAATACAACCTCTGACAATAAAGTTCGGTGAATAGTCCTGTAATTTGACGATATTCCTCATATCTAACGAAACTTGACAGACTTTTAAACCCCTTCCCAAGCAAAGTCTTCTTGAAAAGTTTACAGGACATGTATAGCAGATCTTAGCGGTGAATAGAATAAAAATTATTACATGTTTAATTGTGGAGGCATTTACTTTGTGGTAAATCTTGAATATAATAAAGAAAGAGACCCGAGTACTTTGTTTCAACACTATAGTTTCGACTAACAGCTAGTCATTAACGATAAAGTATTTTAAAATTTACGAATCTAACCTTTTTATACAAACAAAGCAGTTAAATAGGGGCATGTATATTAGTAATATTATCAATCTGATCTTTAAGCAGGGGAATTCCCGGGTGAGTCTTGCCACATCTGTTTCGAAAGGGTACTTTGTTTCCCCTGCTCCTTTTATCAATCACTCTTTCACCTATGTACTCTTTCCTCGCCCTTCTTATCGCCGTTTTCGTCATTTGACACCCTTCATTAGACTGATCGTTTTTTCCTCCTTCATTTACTTTTTTCTTTTTGCTACAATTTACTAATTTACCGCGGCCTTTTTAAACTCTTCAATTGATTCAGTTTTTCTTTCGTTCCTGTTTTGCTTTTTTCCCGCTCTCTAGCCTCTCTTTTTCCCGGTTTTTATCTTCCTCCTCCTTTTCCCAATCCTTATCTCTACCTTCAGTAGTAAATTGTCTGAGCCTTTCGCATCTTCTACCTGCATCCTCTTCATCTCTCCTATATCAGACCTCCTCACCGCCATATAATCTATTACCGATCCTTCATTCGGCCCTACGTATGTTATTCTTCCATCCCAATCCCCTTCCATACACCCATTTAATATCTTCCATGCCTCTTATATGGCCAACTTTTGAATTCTACCCTCTGCGTTCACATATTTATCCTAAAATTTCTCCTTTGTCCCTTTTCCATTTAAAGTCTTATAAAACACACATTTTTTCTTCGCCCTTCTTCTTTTTTATCTCTTCTCTTATATTCCTCCAATTCTTGTTTACATACACCACTCTCACAGTTGTCCCCTGTCTTTCCTGTTTGTACCTCGCCCAGCCCACATCTTCTTCCTCCTTCGCAAACTTCACCTCGTCTGATTGCCTGCTCTTCCTTATCACCACTATCAAACCCCATTTGTTCTTGTTTTTGCCTCATCCTTTTTTATTTCCATTAATTCTTTATCATCCAATTCTTCTATATTTTTTCTCTTATCTTCTTATTCCCTTGTCCCCTTAGGTTTTACAAACAAACATGAAAAATTGTAGAACTACAAAATGTAATCAAATTAACCATATTGCAATATTCAAGAGAATGGCATTATAGATATTCGAGGAATCAACTTAAATTCGAACCATGTTTTAGCAATATTCATCCCGAAACAAAATAATTGTAATATACGGAAATGTATTAATAAATTAAGCAATGAAGTATAGAAATTTAAAAAGTTTAATCGAAACAAATTAATATTAAGAAGTAATTCAAAAGCTCAATATAAAGCAGGAATGGTCATCCATCATAAATACAAAAGAGCCGACAAATACATATGAAACCAAATTCATAGAAACTATAAACAAAAAGTAAAAGAAAAGTGTCTACAATAAATAATTATTATTGAAAAATTATTCAAAACTGAAAAAAAAGAAAATACTCTATTGTTGTTTGTTGAATTTAAAAAAAGTGATAACAATTAATTGTTTCTAAAATTCACCAAAGAAGTAAAAGTGGACCTGAAATGATTAAATTTAACTAAATAAAAAAGTGGCCACATTACACAAGAGTTGCTAAAAGGCACAATTAAACGATTCTAGGAAGAAACGCATCCTAGAGGCATGGGAATAAAGATTTATGTATGCATATATAATAGTATGTCTACACAAAAAAACACACACATGTTTTAACTGTACAGTATAAAAAGACAAAATATAATATATACTAAAGTTTCATATAAGAAGAATTGGGATTTGGATCTGGATCGAGTTTGGTTTCCCTAATGGAAGAATTGGGATTGAAAACAAAGTGATATTGTTTACCTAATGTAACATTATCAAACTGAAAGTTACAAAATATAGTGGTAAAATAAGTAATTGCGTTTTCAATCCGAAATAAATCAAGATATTCCTCGACTCAAAAGATTGGAGGAGTGATTTTCGACCAAATTATTTTATCAAATACAAAAAATTAACTATGGCAAAATGGCTATGTACTACCTATTTGCTGGATTTTGATAATAGAAACAAGTCATTTTAAAACTTAAAACAATTAAAAGAAAAAAATATAGTCCAATCAAAATAAAACTTTTCGAATCTACAGTCATTCAAAACATGAAAACAGAAGCTTTTAATATCAACTTTTGGGTTAGATAAGGGGACACTCTAAGCATTGGTATTTAATATACTTAATTAAAAATTTAAAGGGTGATTCCCTAGACTATGATAAAAATTTAATTTTAGTCCTTTAGATGATTTTTGAAAACTTTCTTTGTTTTGAAAATACAGGGCTAACAAAATTATGGACAATAACAACATTTTATGACTAAAAATTTTATGCAAAGTTCCTTAATCTACAAGAACTGTTGAAATGAAAATGTTGAAATCTCCAGCTAGGGTACAGCAATCCAATCTTCTCCTCATTGAGTTTTGAACGCTTTTAAAAACACCAGACTCGTTTTTTATTGTCTTATACCCAAGAATCATCAAATTTTGCAAGTCGTCTACATTTTTCAACGAAGGAGTGTAAACTAGTGACTTTAGATACCACCATAGAACATAATCTAGGGTGTTTAATACCGGCTATCGAACGGGCAATGAGTGAGGTCCACCTCTACCAATCCAGCGGTCTTCGTGTGTTACTGTTAAAATCTCATGAGCAACTACTCTAATGATACACACTAGTGATACACTTGCCAATAAGTCTACCGGGTAAATATATTGGTCTAATTCATCCATAATTTCAACCTAAACGTTCAACCAGAACTGATTTTTAATACATTCTTTAGGTATCTCATGCGGACGTTTTCATTTTGCATATCGTTGTGAAAATTCTTTATAGAATTTCTTGAAAAATTCACATCGTCAATAATTTATGAAAGGAAATTAGCAGGAATAAGTACCTACCTACCTAAGCTTTGTATGTGCTATGTTGTACAAATAGTCTCGTTCTAATGTGTCCACTTCATGAAGACATTGGTGAATGCTGTGGAAGGTTTTTACGGTCAGGAAATTGTTCAGTATACAACCACCATTATATATTATTTGTTAATAATTGTTTATTTATATGTTTTGTACTCGTATATTTATACGTTATTTTGTTTCATTTGTGTATCTATATTTTGTTTATTAATGGCTATTATTTATGTATATTGAAATGTATTTTCCTAAAAAGGGATTCCGTAAATAAAATTCAAATTCAAACCAAACTAAATCACTTATTATGTTTATAATATAATTAAATAATTAACATACGAATTATTATCAATACGTTTTATTACGCTTTTAAATTAATTTTAATTTTTTACAACGTAAATGACTTCAATACATTTTTATTTCAGCCTTATCTTTTTAAATAACTATGTTTGCGATTTAGTTAAAATCTCCGCCTGTGTTTTCATTAAAAAAAACATGCAATACTCACGACCACATATTAATTGCTTTAATTAAAGAAGCAATTTAAAAGTTAAATACGCAAAAATGCTCACATACTCTAGTAGACGTAACATATTAGAATTAAATGTACCAGAATAGAAATCCTTTTCGTGTAATAATTACATTGTTTGCATTCAGGCACTGTTTTAAGTAAATAAAGGAGATATTAACATTATAATTATAACAAAAGATTAAATTATAACGGTAACATTATAAGTTAGTAATTTATAATGAATATACGCTGTTACATGCTAAAACTTTGTAAATATCTGATATAAGGGGTTTTTACTTTTATAACATTTGATATTGTATTTGAGTTACATGTACAAACTTAGTAATTACTGTTATCGCATACATCAAATAAATTTAGATAGATAACTTTATATTTACTTAAGCAATTATTAATTATTATGCGCATGTTGCAGCACTAATGGTTTAACCTTTTTGCGCGTACAACGTTTAAATTATATAAATCAAACCGTCCGGGTTTCATTGATTTTAAATTAAATTGCAATGGCGGAAC
The DNA here is from genome assembly GCA_963969525.1 of Ontholestes murinus. Classification (NCBI taxonomy): domain Eukaryota; kingdom Metazoa; phylum Arthropoda; class Insecta; order Coleoptera; family Staphylinidae; genus Ontholestes; species Ontholestes murinus. Next base: position 52,338 of record CAXAKX010001335.1, on the reverse strand, counting down.
TATATTATCGCAACAACTGTACGCTATAAATTCGATGGCAATTCGATGCCTGTATAAATTTGCACACATTGATGCAATCAATATTGTTTATTACAAGATTTATTTATACAGCTGAAAATGTTCTCTTAATAATTTGTGTAGTAGTGAATTCCGATTACACAGTCGATAATAATCGAAATATAAAGCTTCGCCAGATTCTTATCTGTTGAGTTTCAATAGAGCACGGCGATCTGGAATTGAAATCTCCACGGATAAAAAGAAAAACGAATGTTTTAGAATCCCTAGCTTAAACTCTCTGTATAAATTGCTCTCTGTATAAATTGACATTATATATAAAAAATTAATAAAATTTATCATGTGGGATAAATCCGACTAAACTCACCTTTTCTACAATTAGAAACTTTACAATGAGTTCACAATTATACTATACCTGATCATAAGGCCACCATTTCATCCAGACTTGAAAAATATAATTTTCGAATAAAATGTCAAGAGTAGTCACGCTTAGCATCAGATTTTTTAATTATAGTAAGGTAATTAAAAATAATATCATTTTTGTAAACAGTGTGAATAAATGATCACGGGCGATCTAATATACATTGAGTAAGTGAAACTGCTGTCGTTACTTTTTAAAATTAAGATTAACTAATAATTTACAATACGAAAACATTTCGTGAATCAACAACCATGAGTCGTACTGAGACTACAAAACAAATTACTTGTTGAAACAACTTCTTCTTTGGCTAATACCCTGACAGATATTAAATGATACAAAAGTAATTTGCGTCTTATAATTATACAATTATCAAAGCAACACTAATTTGAATGAGATTATTCCTGTTGAATAAACTAATAAATGATGTTATGACAGTTATGAACCAAAATTGAATTTCGACTAATTTCATTAAATTAAACTAACAAAAGCAATTAAATAATTTAATTTTTTGTCCAGTATATCATGGAAAGTGTATTTTGGTAATTCCAGCGTTAATGCGATCCTTGTGAAATTTTATGATGTTTGTAACTATGTTATTTAGAAATTTATACCTATAAAACTTATTAAATCCTCAAACCCAAAATAGTTTAATTCAATTATGGTCAAATTAGATAGAAATAAAAAAGAAGCTCATATTCGATTTAAAAAAGTGGCTCAATTAACTACTATGAACAATTTAAATTTTATCGTTCCCAATGTAAATTGCGTGGTGAACAATGATATAAAAATTACATTAATAAAAGGTAATTAAACATTTCTTACAACCCTACATTATTTTGGGACTATTTAAATGAATCATGATAAAGATGGTGCTGAGTAAAGACGCACGTGAATCTTTAATTAACGAGTTAAATAAATTTAAAAAAAAACAAGATTTAATTGAAATCATCATTAATAGAGAGGTGCCACCTGGATATCAAGTGAGTGAGCTCTTAAATCATATAATACGAAGTGCATCGCCAGAAGCAACATGGAAAACCAAACAGTACGGGAAACAACAGGTATGCAGGCCCATAAAATTAAGTTTTTAGAGAAGCAACTAGAACTCACGGATACATTAATTGCACAAATGCAGAGTAATATTAATCATCAAGCAAAAATTATAAGATTATTAGAAAAACATGATCAAGTACAGGTTAATTGTTTAAATGAAAAAAAAAGAAAACAAACCAAAAATCAGTCAAGAAACAAAAACAAATAATGAGAAGAAAAGAGAACAGCGAAAGTAAATTAACAGCAGTGCCTAGAATATTCTGGTATTTTTTAGGCAGGGCAAATCCGTATACAACTACAAACGATGTAATCACATACATAAGGAAGAATATATGCCCCACCGGCTTTCTCGAAGTTAAAAATTCGTAAAGATAATGAAATCGCGTTTAAAATCGGCGTGGATAAAAAATTCGAGGAAAAATTTCAAGATGCTGAGATATGGCCGTTGAACATTAAATTGCAACGATATTCTTTTTTCGCCGAGCGTCAGAAAACAAAAAAAACAGAATAGATTCAAATAATAAAATTGATCCGAATGTTATAAAAATAATACATTTGAACTTACAAGGCTTAAACAACAAAATAGAAGAAATCAATGTTTTCAATAATTTAGAGCAACCTACATTTTTATGTATTACTGAACATTGGTGTAATGCGATTCATATAGATTTTATGCCGTTAGAAACATACACAGTAGCTACAAACATTTGTAGATCTTCGTATTTTCGCAGCGGAGTTGTAATTTATAGAAATAATGAATTTGAAGCAAAACCTTTTTATTATATATCTAATTACTGTGTAGAAATGCACATTGAATGTAGTGCGATTTTGTTTAAAATAAATAAGAAGAAAATGGGGTTAATAGCAATATACAGACCTCCGTCGGGAGATTTTGATATGTTCATTGACAATATTACATTAATATTGAATCATATTTGTGATATAAGCGACAATATTATATTATGTGGAGACTTAAATATTAACGCTCTTATGAAGACAACAAACAAAAAAATTCTGTTTGATCTGTTACAATCATATCAATTACACTATTTATGTACAGATCCAACAGGTATTTTTACGAATAAAAATAATCATACTACAACCTCAGCTATAGACTATTTTGTTTGTAATCTACCGCCTGAAATATTGACATGTTATATCATAGAGCCGCATATTTCAGATCACAAAGCGCAATGTTTAACATTCGAAAATAAGGATTGTACAGCTAACAACACACCAAATTACACAATAATGAAACGTATCGTTACAAAACAGGGAATGGACAACATTAAAGATGAACTACAACGTACTAATTGGAATATTCTATATTCAACCTCGGATATTGACAAATCTTTTAGTATATTTATAAACATTTTAAAATATGACAACAAAAAAAGGCTTATAAGATATTAATCGAAGTAACACAAAATGACTATTATACAAATATTATTAATAATGCTTCCAATATATCTGCTAAGATTTGGGATTTGGTTAATCAAAAAATGAATAATCAACAAATAAATAAAATCGATAAAATTGTTGATAATGGTACAACATGCAACAAACCTGTTGATGTAGCTAATATATTCGCATATTACTTTGCAACAACACTTTGGAGCAAACATATCACGGAACTGCACTGGATGTCCAGCGTTTCCAAAACCTTTTGTATTTTTGCCAATGTATGAAAGAGAAGTTCAACTGATAACTTTTAAATTAAAAAATAAAAAGAGTACGGGCCATGATGGACTATCAACATCTTTTATCAAATTTGTATCAAATATTATTTGATAAATAAAGCGTCTTCAAGAAAGAAGACCGAACGAAAACTACCGGGCAGTTTGCCTATTAAGTGTAATCTCAAAAATAATAGAAAGTGTTGTGAGTTAGCGTTTATGGAGTTTCTTAAACAAGTTCCAACTACTGTCGAATACTCAACATGGATTTAGACAATCTTTTTAAACGGAGATCGCTTCCTTCCAAATTATTAGTCATGTCAACAAGGAAGTAGATAAAAAACAGTGCAGTGTTACTTTTTGATTTGTCTAGAGCATTCGATACGGTTAATACAGAGTTTGTGAAGAATAAATTGGATAAATTAGGAATACGAGGAAATATTTAAAAATATTTAATTTCTTTTTTGACTAATAGAAAATTTTATGTAAAATGTAACAGTGCGAAATCAAATGTACATGATATCAACACAGTAGTAGCGCAAGGGTCAGTTTTAGGTCCATTAATATTTTTATTGTATATAAACGACATAAACGAACATATTAGTTGCGGAAAATTAATTAACTTTGCAGATGATACATCCATTGTAGTATCTTCCTCCGATCCAAATATATTGGGAGGATTAATACAACAAACAGTAAACGAAGTAAAGGGTTGGTGTGATAAAAATAGTTTGATACTAAATCAAAATAAAACCGAATGTCTTTATTTTTTTAATACTACGATCCCAAACTACATAACACAAAACTATTCGATGTCAATAAAATTGGATGCGATATACACTGACTTTTCCAAAGATTTCGATCGTGTTTGTCACATAATATTTTAATAAATACATTGAAACGTTTGGGCTTTGATGAAGAAATTAAAAAATGGTTAAGCAGTTACTTATGTAATAGATTTTAGTATGTAAAAATCAATAATTTTGTATCTAATGTAATCAACGTGGCGTCTGTTGTTCCTCAAGGATCGTAATGTGGACCCATTTTGTTCTTATTGTTTATACATGACCTTAATGTTTATGTTAAAAATTGTAAATTTCTTTTGTTTGCAGATGATCTCAAAATTTTTAAAGCAATAAAAAATAGCACTGGTAGTAGTTTTGAACAATATTTATAAATGGTGAATTAATTATTTATTTATTTATTGACGTCATAAATAAACATTTTACAAAGATAAATTATATAAACATACGCACATTTAGATATTAAACTAAGACGAACAAATAAAATACATAGTATCATTTTTGAAATAAGAATACAGCATGTAAAGTTTATCACAATATTTATTTACAGTATTACACATTCTTACTAATGGACTATACATAAGATATGATGTGCGACAAAATGGAACATGTAATAATTGAGACTGCCTAGTGTATATGCTGAAACATTCAGTGTAAAACATTCTAAACACTCGGAAGAATTACTATCATTATTGAGTAATCTATACGAAAAACAAACATCAAAATATTCCCTCCTTTTCAATAAAGCTGGTAAGTTGACATATAATCTAATATTGTCTAAATCTAAAATTATACTTTGAGAATATAATTTGTATCTTAAATATTAGTACATGTTCCAATCTGTCTATATAGCAGTTAAATGCGGTGACCAGATCACATTACAATATTCAAGTATAGACCGAGCTAAAGATGTAAATAGCATAGTTAGACTTTGTACATTTTTAAACATTTTAGTCGTACGTTTAATAAATCCGAGCATTTTGTCTGCTTTGGCAACAACAGTTTCAATATGATGAGAAAATCTAAATTCCCAGATCTCTAACTACATCTACATCACTTACTTACACGACTGAATAATATTACATTATACTTGTTCAAATTAAGGGTCATATTGTTTTTAACACACCAATTACTTATTCTTGAAAGATCTGATTATAATATCGCTGCATCATTATCCGAGGAAACTGGTCTGTACAGTTTCAAATCATCTGCAAAGAGTAATATCTCAGATTCTATTCCAACGTGTATATCGTTTATGTATATATTGAAGAGAAGAGGGCCAAAGTGGGATCCCCGGGAGACCCCAGATGTAGCGTGAACAACATCGGATAAGAAATTATATACACGGACTTGCTGTGTACGGTTAGTTAAATATGAAGACAGCTATTTAAGAATAGGTCCACAAATGCCATACTTCTTTAGTTTATTCATCATAAGATTAATATTGACTTATCAAAGTCCACGTAAATGGAGTGAACTTCAGAGCCAGCCTCAAAATATTGTAAAATATAGTTACTATATAAGATGTTACCGGCGTTCAGTTTACCTGGACGTGGTAACAAATGCGTAATTATATTTTAATCCATTTTATGAGCTATCCATTGCTCCTAATAATAATTTGAATAAATTCCGCATTATGGGCCCTTTTCGGCGAAGAGGATCATTATCTGTTCCCGGAATTGCGGGGCTTACGTGACCGAAACAAAGCCGCGGTACCCAAGATCACCGTATAAAACCAGGCCCAGACACTCGCCCTTTACCAGTCGTCTGCCATCAGCAGCGGCGGTCAGCCTGGTCGGCTTCGCCGATTCAAGTCTCTTGTCTTGCCCTACTTGTATATATTGTATATTTTCTATGTCTTATGTCTTTTTCTCTGATGTAATATATTTTCTTCTTCTCCGGCCCCATGTTTTAATTTACACACTTTCTCTTGTTCTTTACTTTTTTTACAGCTAGCCAGTGTCCATTCGTTGACGTGGCGTGGAAGCTCAAGCAAGTAACACAAACGAGAAACTGTTTAATCGAAGCCTGCGGATGTTAATCGATGGTGAGCCTCGCCAGGGACCCCTGTGCCGCCTCCAGTGGGTGTTGGTTCCAGAGAGTACCGCCGGTGCTACTTCCTTGCCAGTCACACTTGACCTTTGTAAGAGGACAGATTTATCACCGCCAAGGGAAATGATTTAATCATATAAAATATAACAAGAATGCAATATATTTGGGACGACTGTTCCCTTCAAAAGTTACAACATAATATTTACAAATATCGGTAAGATTTCACCTCACACCCCGAGGCGGCTAGAGGGTGACAAAGTAAAATTTTAAAGAAAATACACATGTGTTAAACAGATGGTTACGAAGGGATGGCCCGATTTCTCCTTGATGGGGACTAAGAGTCTCAAGGACGACCGCGGGTCGCAACATGCCGCCTCCGTTATCTAGATAATGATGTAAAAATCGAAACTGGTCGAAATAAATCGTAAAAAAATTGTGAAACCAACCAAGTGCCTTTCTATAAACAACCCTTCGGTTATATAACGATATGCGCACTTACCGCACCTTTTTGCCAGGTAATTCCTATTAGACAAATTTGTGCTGAACTGAATCATTTTGTACAAACTTGTCTAGTTCTCTTATTTCATTGTTTGGGCCTACAAAGTTTTTTGCGTTATCTGAATCGACAAAGCGTGATAATAAAACCATCCGTTGTAAGGGTTGAAACTAATTTAATTTCCCATCATATGATCTAAAGTACGTGATTTTGCCTTAAAACAAGGTATGCATTTATCAACCGCCTTTTTGATTGTACCTTTTGCAGCCAATGGCCAATAGCTTGTTCGGCCAATGTTGACTGCGGACTAGCGTGCAATTTAATATTATGATAGTGATGAATTAATAATATCGTGAATGGGTGTTTAGCTGGCAATAAGATTTAGTGTTTGTTACCATATGATAGCGCTGAATTCTTAAGGCGATCGCCAACTCTAAGTAATCCATCATTTTGATAATGATTGACCCCTTGAAAGGTTTTTAATTTCGTCATGAAAGGCCTCCAACTGAACCTTACGGATTAGAATGATTTCAGCTGTCCTGTATTCATTAGAAGTTAATGAACCTGTTTTTTAGTTGAATTTAACTTCAAATTGTTGATAAACCGATAAAAATAAGCTGTGATTCGAATTAAAATTAGAAAATTTTGAAAAATCGTTGAATTGAACGGTGCGTGTATTAACGGTCACTAATTTCTTTGCTTCAGGCAAATTATTTAATAATATAAAGTTTGATCATTCACTATAATTAGTCGTTGCACTGAGCCATTTAGGGCCATGCCGCGAATTTATTGTTGATGATTTAGCAAGGTCCACGCGATAATAGGTCAGCTGGGTTTTCGTGCGTTCGTGTGATTCCATGTCTTAGGAGCAGTTAAATTTCGGATATCTGTTACTCTATTGGCCACAAAAGTTTTAAATATAATGGAATCCAGGATATAGTATTGTAGAGTCGGACCAATAAAAAATATTGGCGATATGAAATTGATGCTAAATCCTCAATTACTTTCGACATTAGATTTGTTAATAATTGAGCAGCGCACAATTCTAACCTAGGTATGAAACTGTCTTTATAGAAGCGACTCTTGACTTGGCGCACATTAATTTTACATTGACGGAATTTTGTTGAATGCATTTTAAATATACACATGCACCATATGCCTTGGAACTTGCATCTGAGAATTCACGCAGTTCAACAATTCAATAATTCAATTGATTTTGAAAATTTGTACATTTTGTATTTAATGCCATAGAAATTGATTCGTCCCAATTAACTCCCTCCTTCCATAGATCTTGCAGGTTTAATTTTATGGTGACGATAATAGGATTGATTAATCCAAGGGGATCGAATAATCTAGCAGTATCTGAAAAGATTGAACGTTTTGTGACTCTTGTGTGATTAGGTGCGATTACATTAGGAGTAAATTTATTAACCCTTGAATTATACCTAATATTGTGGTTCTAAAATATTTTTTGAAAGTTGCGGTATTTTAAATTAACCTCGACTTAACGGTACATTTTCAGCATTTAAAACATACTGATGCATTCGAAATCTGAATAAAATGGAAGATAAATCATTCTGTAAAACAGATCCCTTCATTAATATATTATTTAATGATTTGCCATTGCTATTTTTAGCAGACGCATCGAATACCACACGCATTTTTCTGGTTATACTCGACACCTTCAAAACTGCATGGTGCGGCAGGAAATAATGAGGTTTATCTAGACTATATTTATTTGTAACTTCTTCGTTGGCCCAAAAACGTTCCAAATAATTGATGGTTTTGAATTACAGGTTGAAAAATTGCACGATGTATAATTATGATTCGGGGTGTCCACACCGAAAACCCACCTAAACTGCGATTTATTTAAAAACGGTAACCCTTCAACTAAGTTAATTTGACCTAGTAAGAGACATTGCCAAAATACATCTGCACCTAACAGTAAATCAAATTTCCTTGTTACATTAAAACTAGGGTCATACAGTTTGATTGTGTTTTGGTAATATGTAAATTAATTGGTCTAACTCCTCTATTTTATATATAAGTTGAACTTTGGACTTAATAGGTTAAAAGCAGTTTCGTCTGTTTTGTAAAAGTCTTTGATTAACGTTTGCGCCTAAGCCCTTTAAGGGGGAATTACTCTTTAGAAAATTCGACAATTCAATTTTTTTTTTTTGCATTTTATTATAGTCTGGGTTTCTGAGAGTGTGTTTTGAAAATATTAATTTGAAATTCGTAGAACTCCCATAGTTACACAAGCTTAGGCTGCGGCGCGGTACTTATACCGTCGACTGTTATACCTCGACTGTTTTTCTATTTTATGGTCCCCCCTTGTCTCTATGGTCCCCCCTTGTATCTATGGCCCCGGTACAGCTGATTAAGGGTAAGTTACTCAAATCAGTTGTTATCGATCGTAAGTTCAACCGTATCAGTACTAAATGTATTGCAAACTTTGAACGCGTTTTTCTCGGAACGACATTTTGCAAGACGGGCGCACGTTTTTCTCAAAAACTATTGAACCGATTGACTTGCGGTTTGGCACACATATTGAAGGAACCTTCACTTATGGTTGGATCTAGGATTATTTTGATAGCTTGTATATTTCACTTTCAATCTGATGTTTTAGTTGAAAATTTTTCGGAAAAATTTAACATTGATCTTTAAACAGCTGCCGTTTCTATAAAAATATGTGTACTTGTTTAGTTCTAGATCGGACGATAACTACACTCATATAGATTGAAAAAAAAATGTTTTTTCTATTTTAGACGATTAGCATCGCCACAACCAGTGCGCCCGATTGGACGAGCGTCTCACGCCGCGACATACATAACAGCGCATAACTTGTATACATTTCGATTAAGTAATTCAATAAAATTTATATTGTTAGTTTAAACATTTCTTAATATGAGTGAAAAATCCCAAAACTGTAGGTTTGATAGTTTTCACAGAAATAATTCCTAAAAATTACTCTCAAAACGGGCTTCAGAAGAGTAATACCCCCTTAAATGCGACTTGAAACGCGATTCACCCTTGGAATGGCCCGTAATTAACTCTGCGACTGGAAGATCCGGTTCGGAAGGACCATCAAATGGTAGGATTTTTTGCACAAATCACACTTGATATTTGTAAGAGGTCGGATTAACCACTGTCAAGAGAAATGATTTAATCAACGAGTGTAAAGTATAACAAGAATGCAATATATTTGGGACGACTGTTCACTTCAAAAGTTACAACCAGATTATATACAGTATTTAAAAATAACGGTAAGATTTCACCTCACACCCCGGGGCAGTTAGAGGGTGACAAAGTAAAATTTCTATGAAAATACACATCTGAAGTCATCAGCCATCCTACTACTAGACATCCAAAAAGCCTTTGATTCTGTCTGGCATCAAGGTTTGTTGTACAAATGTTACCTTTTCAAAATTCCTTACCACATTATTACCATTATTAAACAATTCCTTTCAAACAGATCCCTCAAGGTCAAAATCAACAACTCCTACTCCCCCCCTTTCACTCCTGCACAAGGGCTACCTCAAGGATCTTCTCTATCTCCCCTACTTTACAACATCTTCTGCTTCGACGTCTACAACCCTGATCCTCTTCACTTTAATCCTTCTAAATATCTCCTTCAATTTGCAGATGATACAGCCCTAATTTCCTATGCACCCTCCGTACCTAAAGCTCTCGAATCCCTTCAGCAGCTTATTGATACCCTACAGCACTGGTTTTGTAAATGGCGAATTAAAATCAATCCCCATAAATCCCAGCTTCTAATTCCCTATCACCGTAACAATAATCCTGCACACAATATTCATATCTCCAACACAACTGTTTCCCCTTCTACATCCATAAAATACCTAGGCATTACCATAGACCGAAAAGTCAATTTCAAACAACATACAGATTTAAACAAAACAAAAATTATAGTTAGAGCCAAAATGTTTAGAAACTTAACATACAAAAAGAACGGCATATCTATAAAAACAGCGGTTAAAATCTATAAAATGATCTGCCGTCCTCTACTCGACTATGGTAATGTCATTTTCTCCAACTCCTGCAATCCTTACTATCCACAATATCCAAGTTAGCGAGCGATCCTCCCTTAGAATTATAACCAAAATCCGACACCCCAGTAATCCTCTACACAATCCCTCTAACTAACTCCTATACGACTCTACCTCTGTTATCCCCATAAAGATAGGCCTTCTATACTTAAGCGAAAAATTTTCTAAAAATCCCTTCAACTACCACATCCTTACCCTCTACTGCTTGCGCAGAAATCCTAACCGGATCCCAAAATTCAGAACCCCTCCATTCACTACTTTCGAATTCATCGCATCACATCATCCATCATCATCATCATCAGAGACAGACTGACGTTACACATCGACAAGGACAAATCAGGGCTGAAAAACCGCCGGTCGATAGCCACTTAACAAACTAACCTCCTAACACTTATATCATCATAAATGTATTATATTTGTCTTATCTGTATTTTTGTTTGTTAATAAAGATGTTGTATATATACACATCTGTTAAAAAGATGTCGGTTACGAAGGGATGGTGTAAGTTAAAAGAATAATTCAGGTCCTATTGTAAACTTTTGTGTATAAACAAATAGTATTAAATCATCATATTTTGATTCTAGAAATTTTTAGTTAAGCTATTTTCTTGTATTAACGTAACAAATTGTACACAGTGTGTTTATTAGACATCGATTTCATTTGAATACGCCGATCCATGATTTGGTATCTTTAAAATTTGTGATGTTTGGCTTTAATAGTTAAACTTTGTTATTGAAGTTTTATTATGAACACATATTTATTACAAGCTAGGCGATTTCCTGACCGTAATCTCCCAAACTATTTACCAACGTATCCATGAAATAGGCATATTAAAATGGAGTGGAGGGCTTGAAAGGTCAATATCAGTAAGAGTGGTAAAAGGAAATGTGCTGGATATCATAGGAAAAGATCCAGATACTTTTACTCGAAAAATTGCAAATACTTGCGAGTAATGGGACTATTTGGAAATTCTTAGAGACAATTTGCTGGACCCATGTCACATAAAACGCGTTCAGGCACTTCTTTCTGCTGATTTTCCTCCACGTATTGTATTATGTCAATGACTTTTGCATACATTGGCTCTAGTTACTCAACTACTGACTTGCTGCTTCTATTTGTCGATAAGCGACTTTTTTTACAAGAAATATAATAGAGAATTTTTATAATAACTATGTATGCGTAACAATAAATCCATACGATATACTTGAAGATTGTTTTCAACATTAATCCTCGTTGAACATTTGAGTTGGAATTGTAGATGAGTTCTACCGGTATTTTAACCAGAATCACTTACTGGAGATATAACTTTTTAGACAAACGCCACCTCAGTTTCTACAGGACGTACAATTGGCAACAAGAAATACAGTTTGGTTTATGCACGATGGTACATTAGAGCATTTTTGTGTGGATGGTCGTGAGTTTTTTATAATAACATTATTCTTCTCCTTTGAGTACCCTCTCCTCAGGAGTGGTTTATACTCATCTTGCGCAAGTCGTATCAGTGGGTTCAGTGATTCCGAACCATTGCCGGAGGTTTCGCAGCCAGGAAATTCTTTCGGAAGATGTGCCCGAAATATCCAGCTTTTCGGCTTTTTGTTGTTCGTTACTTTATCAGTCCACGGGATTTTGAACATCCTCCTTTACTTCTACATTTTGTAAGCTTCAAGTGTATTCATTGATGCTACTTTCAATGTTCAACCTTCCACTTCGTACAATAGCACCGAGAAAACATAACACTGGATTATTCTCCATCTCTGGTCTCTGTTATAGACTAAGGGTCGTAGTTTTTGGAAGGTGTTTCTGGCTATTTCTATACATGCTTTGATGTCATGCTCGGGATCCCATCGTTTATTGAGCCAGCTACCTAAATACTTACCGTTAAACTCGTTCGATTGGTTAATTATTAACGGTTAGTACAACATTGTTTGTGTCATAATTCTTGCTGATAATCATGTATTATTAAGCCCGAATTCAGAGCTTACTCGATGTACCTGGTCTATGAGGTGTTGCAAGTCTTCGATCGTGTTGGCTAAAATCACGGAGTCGTATGCGTATCGGATGTTACTTTATGCTCTTCCATTTACTTTTATTCCTTGTGTACATTCATCTAGCGCAGTTCTGAATATGTTTACAGAGTATAGGTTGAACAGCAGTGGTGAAAAAATGCACCCTTGTCGGACCTTTTAGGATTTGAATTTCTATCGGTTGTTCTTGTCCTACTTTAACCTAGGACGTATATGTTCGTGATATTTCGGATGTCTTTCTCATCAACGTTAGTATTTTTGAGAATTATGACAAGTTTGTGATGATTTATCTTCTGATATGCTTTTTTATAGAGTATGAAACAAGCAACGACTGTGCGACGTTGATCGAAGCACTTCTTCGTTATGAGCTGATTGCGAACAGTGCCTTTTTTGTGTCGAATCCATTCCTGAAGCCAAATTACGTATCTCCGATGTCTTGGTCAATTCTTCCCAGATAATATAATTCTCGTAAATATTTTTAGCACTTGGCTCATGAGGCTAATAAGTTGGTATTTACTACATCTTTTAGCACTTGCTTTCTTTGGAAGGGTTATGAGTATGGGTTTTAGTCAGTCCTGTATCATATATTTTGTTATATATCTGAAGCATCCACTTTAAAGTTTCTTCGTTATTGCTTTTAATAATTCTGCATTAAGTTCGTCTGATCCTGTAGCCTTCCTGCTTTTTATGTCTTTGATTGCCTTTTGAAATTCTTCATTTAGAATTGTTGGTCCTTCTAACGGCCAGTCTTTTATCACTTACTGTATTAATTGTATATCAAAGCATCAATAAATAATATTTGTTGTCCAAACTAAACCGATTTTACGTAATAGGATTTTTCTAGAATAGATATTAAACTAACGGCACGTTATTATAACAACAACTAAACTAAACTCTTAAGCATACTCGAAATCTTTTAACGGTGCGCGGATTATCCCGAAAACACTGGAATTCGTGCAATTGAATAGAGGATGCAGCTGCAATTAAATTTACATCGTACAAACGGGATTGATTGAAAAGCACACGCAGTGCCCGCAAAATCAAACTGGGACAAAACCACAGTCACAAATTTCACATTAACAACAGGTCATGAATTTATATTCAGGGAGGTCGAATAAATAAAAAATGAAATGATGCAACTGCATAAAAAATATATTTTTTTAATGGTTTATAGAAATTTTGTAACAATACTTGATAAATAAGTAAAAATATTAAATAAAAGTCTATAAAAATATAATGTACACGTTAAAATACTAAATATTGCAGTTAAAAATATTATTCTCAACTGTAAAATACATCCCTATTTAAATATTTTTTAATTGTTATTTCAAATTTGTTCAAAGATAAATTGTTATGTTATTAATGTAAATGTAGATGTAATATTATCTATGTTTTAACGTAAAAAAGTATAACATTAATAACTCCTTATCAACGAGAATCATATTAACTAACATTTTAATTAATTGATATTTTGTTTATAGTTTAATTTAAATTTAAACTTTATTTAACAGAATAATACTAAGAACTATTTTGAAGGATTAAATTATTAAATAAAATTACAATTAAATTTATCGTTTGAAAACACATGATATATATGCACCACACGCAAAATCACACCCTAACGAATCAGCAGTTACCAATCGGATATTAACAACGGGCCATAAATTTATATTAAGCGGAGCGAAACTCATTCATCAAATTACGGATTGAATATTATGGAAGCTGTACAAATGAAAACAACCGCGGAAACGATATGGCATTTCTATTTAAGCCGTCTGCTAAAACCATTTTTATCTGCTTATTTTGCGGATATTCGTGTAGCTTCGTTAATATTTCCTATTTTATTTTTTCAACGCAAATACGGAAAATTATTATTGATTTATTAATACCATAGGATTATAAATTGAATCAATTAAAGTTTAAATTTGGAGCGTTTTAATACTGAAGCTGAAGCGGAAAAAACTCAAAAACCTGAAGCGTCAAAAACCAAAATCAACTGCACACTCTAACATATATCATAATTTCCAATTTTATCCTAGGATAAAAAACCTTACAGATGTTGAATTTACAGGGCCAAATATGGAAATAATGAATATACTTACCATACTGCAGAAACACAAAGACCAATTTCGAAGGTTTAAGTCGTAGATATCCAAATTGCTCAATACAACAATAGAAAAAGCTAGTTTTGCCAGTACAATAAAACAGGACTTTACGATTGAACACAATCGAAATTCAAATTGGACAACTAGCAACGAGACAAAGATAATCAAATCAATAAAAACAAATAGTGAAAATTAACAGTTAACCATTTGTAAAGCAGATAAAGGAAACTCAATCACCATTCTAAAACAATTAAATTATATGAACAAAGTAAAAGATTTTCTACAAGACCTCTTTATCGAATTAACTAAGGATCCAACCACAGGCACACAAAAATCTTTCGTCGCACTTTATATACTTTATACATTATAAACTGCAGTATAAGTATAAAGAAATGAACCCTAAGGCTCTATATGGAATGCCAAAAATACATAAAGAGAACATCCCAATCCGTCCACTAGTGTCATATAATAATGCCCCCACTTATAAAATAGTAAATTTCTCATTACTCTACCAATGCAATTCAAGATTCTCAATAAGGAACTTAATAGAATTTGTAAAAAAAAACAAACAAGTGCATATACCTCAAAAACATATTTTAGTATTTTTTGATGTCAAAAGCTTGTACACGTGGAGTTGAAGAAACTAATAGAAACGAAGATAACAACTAGCGACCATGAATTTAAACAGGAAATATTACAACTTCTACTTTTTGCATCGATTCTATTATTTACAATTCAACCATAAATTTTATGAGCAAAAAATAAATTGATGACAGAATTATTCATGGTATTTTTTTATGAAAAATTATTCAGGGCAAATTCACATCTAATCCATTATGTCAAATTTTGATGTCGCTACGTAGATAATGTATGGTCTGTTTGGACAGGTGCAAATCGATAATTGGATTATTTCCTTAAATTTCTTAACACATCAATAGCAATAAACAATTTACCATGGAAAAAGAGGTAAACCGGATACATTTTCTGGATTTGACAATAATTGCAATTAATTAAAAATTAATAATCAAAATATACAGAAAACTCACTACAAATATGTTATGGTGTCTGTAATTCTAACAGGTTCAAATCATCTATTTCTATTAAGAATTCTGCGCTTAATGCTTATTTACACTTGTAAATATACCACTTTCTTTGATAATTGTACTATTTTTAACACGCAAATTAATTTTGTCTTATTCAATGTCTGTCGTGGTATTAGCCAGAGAAGTAGTTGTTTCAAAATTAATTTGTTTTGTAGTCTTAGTAAGACTCATTGTTGTAGATTCACGAAATGTTTTCGTATTTTTAAATTATTATGAAGCTATCTATATTAAAATTTTTATAATATGTTACATTAATCTATAGAATCTTAGTGATTTGTTAATTATAATCAATAAATGTTAATTGAATGAGAGTCTTTAATTAAATGTAATACCTAAATCTTTAATAGTATCAAATTTTGCAAGATTGTTAAATGTAATGCGGTATGTATATTTCTAAACATTTTTATATATTGATAATGATATCGAATAACATTTTAATGTATTAAAAATGAAATGATTACACAAGTATACACGGTTTTCAACCTGACTAACTAAAACTGTTTCTTGATTAGAAATTAAAAACACCTGGTTTGTTTCACAGAAAATTTATTATTTTTTCTCCGACTAGTTTCGACAATATGTCATTATCAAGGAGTAATGAATGATGATACAGAAGGTTACGTTAATATATATGAATTACACTCTCAGGTAATAATGGCCGTTATAATTGGGGAGGAGTAAAATTGAAACAAATATTTTAGAAAAAGTTTTAAAATATAGTCCGTATTTCGAAAACTCATCTATCATTAAAATCAATCGGTATAAATGCTGAAATTATTTGCAAAAAATACCTTCATTAAATGATAAAATACTAGCAAAAAACAAAATAGCCAATATAATATCTAAACATAAACTGTCAAATAAACCACCCTCTTCAGAATGTAAAGCAAAAAATCTTTTAAAAAAGAAATTAAGTGAAAAAGACATCCTAGTAACAAAGGTCTACCGTAATATTAATTAATAAAAATGATTATTTAGTAAAAGTGAACAATCTTTTGAATTCGGAAAGTAATAAAAAAGATAATTAAAACACTTTAACTTTGTTTTACCACAAAAATTTTTTGTGGTAAAACAAAGTTAAAGTGTTTTAATTATCTTATTAAATAGTACCACCGACAAACATTCAAGAATTAATAAAAAAGATTCCGACTAATAAATTTCAAAATAACCTAAAAACAACCATTAAAGAATGCTCAAGTTTAATAACTAAAGAAGACCATTTTAAATTAATAAAAATGAATCCGAAAGCTCCAGCCTTATACGGTTTGCCAAAACTCCATAAAGATGGCATACCAATGAGACCGGTGGTTTCCTACTTATATGCACCAACATGCTTGAAATACTTAAATACTAAATTACCTAATTTTATTAATTTCATTTCACCCTATGCAGTAGACTTAGTAAAAAAATTAAAATCATTAAACCTTCCCCCAAATGCAAAAATGATATATTTCGACGTAAAAAGTCTATTTTCATCGATCTCAATAGAAAAATCAAATCAAGATAACATTAAAAAAATGAAATGAAAAAACTTATCTGTATGGTATATGTATTGACCAGAATTACTTTGAATTCAATAATACAATCTATAGCTAGCTAGACGGTCTGTCTATGGGCTCACCGTTATCACCACAATTAGCGGAAATCTTTATGGCAAATTTGGAAGAAATTATTTTCGCGGATAAAAATAAATAAAAACACAGATTTTACTGGACACGTTACGTTGACGACATTTTTTGCATTTGGGATGATACTTTTTAAGACAATTAGATTCTTTTGTCTCAACTTCTTAGATCTTACAATGAAAAAATCGAACAATAAATTAGAATTTAAAATATTTAGAAAACCTACATTTATTCCAAATTATTCCAACACCAATTTTAAAATCAAAATGAGCACCTTCCATTCTTTAATACATAGACTTATCGATATACCCCTAAATACAAATAACTTCAATGAAGAATTAAACATTATTAAAAAAATTGCGAAAAATAGTGGTTACAGGGTTACCTAGATCGACAAACTAGTTAATAAGAAAAAATTGAAATAATTTGATAAATATTTGATAAATAAATAAATTAGAGTTTGCTGGTGAGTTATCAAATAAAATTTTAAATAGTCTTGTTACGCTTTATTCAAAAACCGTAACATTTTATTACTTCCAGACCGTGTCTTTAAACTGTTTATTTTTATATTTATGTGTACACATTTTTCCCATGGTGACAAAGCGGCCATAAATAATTTATTGTGTTTTTGTGAAAGTGTGCATTTAGATATTGCGGTAATAAGCAGTTCTGCGTATTTTCGACCATCAGAGGACAAACTCAAGGATGTCCCTTTTTAAACAATAGAGCGGTATTTTGGACATCTGGTTAGCAGAAGGAGACCTTCCAGCGCACCCCGGTCATCGCAGGTTGCAGTTTGGCAACAACGCAGAGTGGTGGAAGATGGAGGAAAATTGCAACCAATTAGTGCGTCTTCCTTACCACCACTCACCCCTTAAACTCCACCCCCGCACCCTTGGACGTTCACGAGAGGAGAAAACACGAAGAGACGCTAACAACCGGTCAAACTGTTCACTTCAATTTGTCGCTATTATACATGTTTCACTGTATTCAATATATATTTTAAACGGTCCTTCGAGTATTAAGAATTTTATTTGAACCTCAAGTTAGAAGACATTAACAAGTCTTAAAGGATACAATTTTAATGTTATTATGACTAATCCATTGAACATAAAGAAAATATTATGCAACAGCAAATCAAGAATACACCAATTATAGAAGTGCAATGTACGAATTAAAGTGTGGTGATTGTGAACTTTGGATGCAAGATTACAAGAACACAAAAATAAATATACAATAAAAAACTAACAATTGAATTTTTCCAACATTGTATAGAAAATAACCATTTTTTCCAAAAAGATAATCTAAAAGTATTGTACTCAGGTAATAAAGGTCGGCGTCTTAATTACAGAGAGGGATTAGAAATAAATAAGGCCATAATTAGCGACAAACGAATAACTAACAATATTGAAGAGATTTAGAAGTTCCCGATTATGACGGCCCTTATTACCTGACAGTGTAATCCATATATATTAGCGTAACCTTTTGTACATCATTCATTACTCCTAGTCGGAGAAGAAATAATAAATTTTCTGTGAAACAAACCAAGTGTTTTTAATTTCTAAGCAAGGTACTTCAAAAATGTTTCACCACGGGTTAAGTGAGTAATTAATTAAATATATCTAAAAACTGTTTATAAGGTAAATGGGGGGGCCAAACTCAAATCAGCAGCCCGTTTTTTATATTGGTTCTAGTTTTCGAAATATATAATAAATGCATTGTTTAACTATTTTTGACCATTAATGGCCATTTATTGAATTAAAAAGTATAAATCAGAAATGAACAGAGGTTGAACTGAGTATTTTATACTGCTTGGGATCTGTTTAGCCCATTAGGGTCCTACAGAAGTCGCTCTTCATGCTTTCGTCCCAAAATCCTTAATATGTTCTTTAGATTTTCGCTATATTTTGTTGTAGTGCTCTCCTTGCTCGTCGCTCCTGTTGCCCAAGTTTTGTGAGAAAAAATCAAAATCTTAATGCAGAAAATGTATTGTGAGAGACATTCGAGCTCCAATCTTCTGGTAATTTTGCAAAAAAATTGTCGATTACTTGCTTGTAATTCGATGACTTGTGGTTACCGAGGAAGTTGTAAACAACACGTTGAAATGATGCCCATGCTGCTGCTTTATAAGGCGTTAAACATTTTGTAAACTTTGCATCAGACATTAGTTTTCGAATATCAGGTCTGACAAATATTCCTTCTTTGATTTTTGCATTTTGGAAACATCTTGATTAAGTACTGGAAAGCCGGTCCTTCGCGATTGAGCGCTTTGACAAAGTTCTTAATAAGGCCAAGTTTAATGTGAAGAGGTGGCAATAAAACGTTCTATGGGTTCACAAGTAGTACAGAGAACACTTTTTGTTGTTCTGGCTCATAATGGGAACGACCCGGCCACAACTTGCAAAGTACGGCAAATACGCATGTTTGAGTGCATTTGTCATAATTTTCCCAGCATATAACATCCACAAACGTAATATAAACATTTTGAATCGACTTTGCAACGTTGTCTGCATTTTCACATGTTTCGAAGCAAATTCACTCCACAAAAACAATTTCCGAATGATATTTGATGCAATGTGTTCAAATATAAGAGCTGGAATGAACTGGAATCTACTAATTCGAGAAGAAGAGGAAGCACTTCAAATAATAATGATGATAAATCAACCCGTCCTCCAGTGATGAAAAAACTTTCAAAAGAAATACAGAAAAGTGAAAATTATCTGACTCCAAGCTCTACAAGGAAGAATGTAACAAAAACACTCCTGGATGCGCAAGATCCTATCACTGGTAGTGCTTCAAAAGTGTTTTTATAATCATAAATCAGGACATTCAGTACGTAAATTAATAAAGGCGTTACGATGATCCCATTGGAAGTGAATCGAGTTAACTATGCGTAGTTCACATCTATGTAGACCAAATATTCTGGATATAACACTAGAATGACAGAAAGCTTCAAACTATGATTGTATCATGTAGGTTTGCTCTCGAGGATAATCTTAAGGAACTTAGCACTAATGGGAATGTCACGTTATAAAAA
This sequence comes from Ontholestes murinus, assembly GCA_963969525.1. Taxonomy (NCBI): domain Eukaryota; kingdom Metazoa; phylum Arthropoda; class Insecta; order Coleoptera; family Staphylinidae; genus Ontholestes; species Ontholestes murinus. The sequence goes on along the minus strand of CAXAKX010001335.1, from coordinate 31,858 downwards.
AATATTGCTGTTTGTGATTTTCCGGGGTTAACCGTTAAAGTATTAGTCGCAAACAATCAGCTGCTATTCTCACTGAATTATTACTTATTACTAGAGAACGGATAAAAAAGCTTAAAAAATGTGAAAAAAGGGAAAAAGCATAAAAACACGAAAAAAAGCACTAAAAAAGCATTAAAAGGCACAAAATTTAGAGAAAAAAAGCATAAAAACAGGAAAAAAGCATAAAAACACGAAAAAAGCACTAAAGAAAACTATATTTTCTTGATATGTTACACGTTTATCAACATATTTTACAAAGAAATTTGGCTTAAAACTAAAATAAACATACTTTCTTTACGCAATATATAATATCATGTAAGTATTTAAAAATTAAATTGTAATTTTGTATACGTTTCAAAATAACTAAAATCTATTCATAAAAACAGTAAATCATTAAATGTTGTTCCAAGGGTTTAATTGTAAAAATTATTACTTCGTACCCTCAATAAATTTTTGAAAGTAGAAAAGCTTCTCTTTATTTTAAATTATAGCTGGATCCATTTGAAAAATGCCATTCAAAATCAAGTTTAATTTATTTAATATTAAAAATCCTTCATTTTCAACGAATACTTCTTTCGATATTATTTTGATTTCTTGGCCAATGCATGCAGGTATTTTCTAAAATGAATCTGCTTTTATAAAGATTTGATTGTGTTGCTCACAAAATTTAAACGCGATTTTATGTAACTCAATTGTTTTGAAGGAAGCTCTTGTTTCTTAAGAACTGTTTGACAGTCTTTAACTGATTTGCTTGTCGTTTCGGGAAAGTTGTATATAACCTTATTTACGTCAGCATGGCGGGTCGTATAGGACGCTCGTTGTCTGAAAGTGAACTAAATACAAGTGCAGTTTGTGAAAATAAGCAATGTGCAGTGTGCAACAAGACGATTGATAGTGACATTTTCACGTGCAGTATTTGTGATATGGAGTTTCATTCGATTTGTGCAAAATCGGAAGACAAGTTTGGGCTAACAGCATGCACAAAGTGCGAAAAAAATGGAATACAAAAGTGCTCATTACAAATGTTAGTATCTTTAAAATTTCAACTTACAACTTTAATAAATCAAGTACGTTATCAAACCAAAGTAATTAATAATCAAGACAAGCAAATTAAAGCCCTAAACACCGAATTAAACAAAATAAAATCTAGCAAGGTTTCAAACCAACAAGCAACAGCGATTAAGAAGATATCATCAACACCCAACGGCACAACAATTAATAATTCATCTAGAGATGGAGTTACAAATACCGATTCCAATAGAAAATCCAACAAAATTAGTGGAATGCCTAAGGATACAAAAACTATGATAACATCGGAGGGGACTGACCTGAATCAAAATAATCAAAAAACCAATAACACTGAATGGACTGATGTCGTGAAGAAAAAGAAAAAATCATACATATTGAATGGAAAATCAACGTCCGCAGATCTTCCAGTAGCCGATATACAAACACGGAAATGGATTTTTGTTTCAAGACTACACAAAGATGTAAAATGTGAACAAATAAGGCATCATCTACAAAAGGCAGGCGACTACTCTTATATTGTAGAAAAACTCAAACCGAAATATGAAGATACTTCTTACTCGTCTTTTAAAGTAGGAGTACCCACTGCAGTTGAAGAAATAATCATTCATGAGAATTTCTGGCCGGAAAATGTTTTTATAAATAGGTTTTTCTTTAAACCGAGACCGGAACAAAATTTTCAATACCGAACACGACCCAAACAAACGCCATAAACTTAATGGAAAACAAAATTCGAATACTACATCATAATGTGCAATGTATAACAACATCTATAAATCAACTAATAGCCTTAACAGAAGAAGTCAAATGTAATGTCCTATGCATATCCGAACACTGGCTTGATGAAGACCAATTACAAGTAATTAAAATAAAAAACTACAAACTAATCTCGTTCTACTGTCGCAAGGAGAAAAAACATGGGGGAGTAGCCATATTCATAGATGAATCCATTGAATGTACACCACTGGACCTGGCCGCATATACAAAATCGGGAGTTCTTGAATGTGCGGGAGTTCACATTAAAAGCGATCGAACAAAAGAAATTGATATAATTTGCATATACAGATCTCCATTGGGAGATCTAAATGAATTTTATTATTTATTTCACAATTTGGTAGATAAATTATCAAATAAGCATAAACATTTCTTTATAGTTGGTGACTTTAATATAAATTTTTTAAATAGCGTGCAATCATGTGAATTCAAAAATTTGTTAATTTCATTTAACCTAAAATATTTAATAGAAGAACCTACTAGAATTAGTAAAACGACCAAAACTTGCATAGATAATGTAATAACCAGTTGTACTTCTGAAATATCAGTTAATATATTACACACCACTATTTCAGATCATACGGCACAGATGTTTGATTATGACATATCAATAATGTTAAAACAAGAAAAAATAACTAATCGGATTTTCTCTGACCTCAATTGCTCGCGATTTTGTCAAGCTATTGCAAATGAGCCATTTACAGACACTTTTCATCAGCAAAATGTTAATGATATGTATAACTCATTTATAAATATTTTCCTTAAACATTTTAGTGACAATTTTCCAATAAAAACTTTCATGAAAAAGAAAATGAAAACAAATATGTACCAAAGTAAAGAATTATTAAATAGTAAAAATAAACTACTTATCTACAAAACAATATCTATACATAATGACGAGTACATAATCCTATACAAAAAAGAACAACGAGCATACAATAAATTACTTTTAGATGAAAAGCATAAACATATCAGTTTAAAGCTACAAACAACTAAGAATAAAAGTAAAGGCACATGGAACATAATCCGAGACATTATTAGTAAACCGGAAGTGCAAAAAAACCCAGACCATGAAAACATTAGTGAGCTAGCAAATGAATTCAATACATTTTTTAACGATATTTCAAAAAATTTACAGTTTTCCAACTCTGCAGCTGATTTAAGAAACTTTCCATTCAACAACAAAACTATATTTATGAAACCGACCACTAAATCAGAAATTATAAATATTGTCCATAGTTTTAAAAATGATTCTAGTGCAGGGCATGACGAAGTGCCAATGAAAATAATTAAGAGATGCATAGAATATATAGCCACCCCACTGTGTGAGATCATAAATAAATCTCTATGTACGGGAGTATATCCAGATCAATTAAAATTATCAGTAATAGTGCCAATATATAAATCAATGAATTGGGGAACTATAGACCTATAAGTATACTTAACTCATTTTCAAAGATTTTTGAAAAATTAATTTATATTAGGCTACTTGATTTCTTTAACAAACATAATCTAATCTCAAACTTTCAACATGGTTTTCTTAAGGGACGAGGCACTGACACAGCATTATTTGAATATATTAACTGGATTTTACAAAATCTTGAAAATAATAACATAATATGTGGAATATTTTTAGATTTATCGAAAGCCTTCGATACAATAGACCACGAATTACTGCTCTCAAAGCTTTACCGTTATGGAGTTAGAGGAATTGCACTTAAATTATTAAAATCCTACCTTTTAAATCGTATTCATTGTACAAAAATAAAGAATACGCAGGGTGGAGCCGATCAAGTATCAAATTTACTCACTATTAATAAAGGAATTCCACAAGGTAGCATTTTGGGACCCTTTTTATTCGTCATATACATAAATGACTTATCAAGCAATTTAACACAAAAATGTAAATTATTAAATTATGCCGATGATACCAGTCTATTACTAGAAGGAGATACATACTCTGACTTAATTGACACAGGAAATGCTAATATGAAATTTATTGAGAAATGGTTTTCTGACAATAAGTTAACTTTAAACACCGAAAAAACAGCATGTGTTCTATTTAAAACAAACGAAAGTCTACAAACACCTATTAAATTTAATCTCAGAAAAAGTCTCACATTTCATAATACAGTTCAAATCTTAGGGATAATTTTAGACGATAAATTAACTTTTTTACAACACATAACTAGTTTATGCCCTAAATTAAGTAGCACTTGCTATGGTTTAAGAATTCTTGTTTTAAATACGAACTATGACATAGCAAAATTATTTTACCGGGCGAACATTGAGTCTCGTATGAAATATGGGCTTATTTTTTTCGGGGGCTCAACACATATAAATAAATTATTTATTGTCCAAAAGAAGGCTCTAAGAATTATGCTGAAATTAAAATATCTTGAGAGCTGTAGAGGAAAATTTAGGCAGGTACAATTATTAACAATTTTTGGGTTGTATATATATGAGTGTATAAAATTTCTATGGAAACATTCTCACTATTATGATAATGTATTTTATAGTACACAATATAGTGCAAGGAGCGGACGTATATTTAATTTGCCACGACATAAATTAAATAAGTATGAGAGAGGCTGCTTTTATACCTCCCTAAAAATTTATAATAAAATTCCTACACAAATTAAAAATATTACCAACTATAAAGAATTGAAATTAAAATTATATGAGTTATTGTGCAAAATAGAACCATATAACATGAAAGAATTTTTTAATTTTATATATTAATTATTTTTGAGAACGTTTAATCCTTATTTTATGACGTTTTACATACACATTGTATTATATATAATTGTATATGTAAATAAAGAATTTATTATTATTATTATTATTATTATTAAATTCTTCAAAATTGTTCGCATAGTACATTGTAGCATATAGCCAAATTCCCCATTTTGTTAGCACTGGTTTATGGGGCAGTGAGATATCAGATAATGACTTCTTGAATAATTGTACTCACATAAGAATATAAGTACTATTTTTCGATATTTAATTAAATCTACAAATGGAAATTTCATTCTTATAGTTTCAGAAATTCGTTTCTATTCATGTGCTAAACTTGTACAATGCACAAAATGCATTATTAGTAAAATTTTGTAACTTGGTATTGTCTACGGCAAAAATAAGCTTGTCAGTCCATCATTTATGAATTTTGCTATAATGTTATTATCAGTTTTCTTCAATTCTTTTGTATATATCAAAATATTGTTGGTCGGATGTCTTCATGTTAAACTCATATTATTAAATTAAACAAGTCTGTGGTTTCATCCACACTAAACCACATATAATTATTGTTAATAATATCTTTAATTTTTTGTATGGTTTCATAGTATCTAAGAGCTACATAATTTTTTCTCGGGAATGCGTATTTTACAATATTTTCCCAAGAAAGATTTAAATGCATTATTTTGTAATTTTTTAAAGGGATATTAGAATGTAAAAGTATTTTGCACAAATGTGAATTTAATTGAAGATGATGCTAAAGATTGTGAAATTGTGCTGTTTTGTTAGTTCAGCTTTGAACTTTTTCAAACGTTCTTGACGTAGTGTTGTTATAACATGTTTTACATACAAGTCTTGACTAGTTAGGATGCAGTTGGGAACTAAAATAAAACTTACTATTTTTAAACATGCCTTACAAAATAATGTATAATTTTCACTTATTAATTCTGGACAGCCTCTAATTAATTCTTGTATTGTGGTTTTCACCTTTTGCATTATGGGTTAAATATACATGTGAATTATATAATATAATTTATCTGTGATTCCCCAGGTTAATACGATTCACGCATATAGTAATTTTTGATAAATAAGCAAAGTTTTTGGAATGTCAATTTAATAGTTTTTGAATGCGAGTTTGAATATGAAAATTAACGAAAACGGTAAATATGCGCCAGTCGTCCCATCGGTACTTTTGCCGAGAGAAGGAAATTGATACGGTTGCAGAACACCTGATTATTAGCTATCACTTAAATTTGTTTACATTTAATACTTACTGGGTCCCCTATTTATTTTTTAACGACGTTTACATCCGGAATATCATAGGTGTGATTCCTATGAAGCGTTCGTCTGTATTATCTGAATAATGAGACGGTCTATTATATCTACTTATTTATAAACGAATCCATTGTAAATTGGTAATTTATACTAATATTTATTAATAATAAAATTCATTATAATTATTGTATCATATTATGAAGATTTTTAACAATTATGTTGTCAAAAGACACGAAGAAAATATGTAATACAAATATAATCTATAAATGATGGGATACAGATTTTTACGAAAATTCTCTATATTAGCACATTAATTTAATATCAGCGTGAAATTATTATTAAATGTTTTTTAAATGTTTAAGAAAATGCTCCAAATAAGCATCAAAATCTAAAAAAAGCATGAAAATAAGCATAAAAAGTCAAAATAAGCACAAAAAGTCAAAATAAGCAAAAAAAGCCCAAAAAAACTTAGCGCTAAGTAATCACATTCTTCAAGATTCGTATAAATATTAAGAAATTTTTTCGATGCTATTAATATTATGGATAAGCATAATGCTAGAAATCCGCTCTCTACTTATTACAGAGCGGTTGGCTAGTCATCTGAAGGGTTATCAAGGTAGTATCACCGCAAAAAGAGTGCAAGATGAGATTAATAATTGAGTAGATAAATCGTTAATATACACCAAAAAGGTAAAAAGCCAAGAAGTGTACCATGTTTTAATTGCCACTCTTCAGATGATAAGGCAAGCAAACCACGAGAAATAAAACAATTTTTACAGATGAATGTCATAAGATATGCAATCAAATGCCTTGATGAGGTCCAATAATACAGCAACTAAGCAAGTTCCTCTCTCAAAACTGAAATAAGTTTTCTCAGTTAGGGAATGAATTGCATCAACGGTTGACCTTTTTCTAAGAAAACCGAGTTGGCATGAAGAAGTTATATTCTGTTTATCTAATCTGCTATTTGTTTGAATATATTTTTTTTTTGATTGCATTAGCAGTAGGCATATTAGCTTCATGTATCATTATGATTCCTTTTTTATACACCGGGATGTCGCGGGCACGTTTTAGACATTCAGGAAATATATTTGTGGAGATGCACACGTTTGAAAACTCTGTGAGATGAAAGAGGATTACGTCAATTATCGATTTAAGAATATTGAGGTTGAAACTCTTGCTCTTTTTCAAACCAAAAATCTTTTGGTCGTTGTTTGAAAACTTGGTTAGTTTCACTTTATTATATATTTTAAATACCCATTATTAATATAATGTTTCACCAAGTCTCACATGAATCTCATCAACCTTCTGCAATTTAAAATAGCGATTTATGTTTGGGTAGGCGTTACGTATAAAGCTAATTTAATCATCTACAGTGATTGGTAGATTGTCTAGAGGTTGACCTGCAATGTCACTAAAATATATATTGCAATATATCAGTTAATTAGAGACTAGAGAGCTCGGGAATGATTACCTGACTTTTTAACATAATATATATACTTGCAAACTTTTTTGCACCCATGAGAGCTCTATATAATTGGTTATATAATATTTTAAAAACCTAAAGCTTCGTCCCCTAAATTTAATAAATAAATTATTCTTTAATTAAATCAATAGTTTGTTGGTGAATAAATTAATTAGAAAAAAATTAGGACTTGATATAAACAGGCTTATAATAGTTTTATCAATTAAAGTCTGTCTGCAAGTGTATAATTAGAATAACCCATTAAATGCAGCTACCCTATCTATTTAAAACGCACATATAAACTGCAGAACTTTAAGGTTTATAATTAAGCATTCGCTTTAAAAAGAGATTTGCAAGTATAAAGACGGTTTAATTAAATCCCAGGCTAATCTTGATGTCATGTATAGGTAGCGTTAATGGCGATAATAAAAGGGTCTTCAAATTATAATAGAACGTAAAGTCTGTATTTAATTATATATTAATTCTGCAAAGTCTTAGTTATAAAAGTCCTTTATTAAATCAAAAAGCAATTATAACAATTAAATTAAATAATTGATAACATCGAATACATTAACGCATTGGAGCATATAATGTATGGTGACTTTAAGTCAACAAATTGTTGTGTATATTATATAGGCTTATACAATATATAATTCTATTTATAATTTATTTAAGAAAATAAATTTACTAGATAAATGTATATAAATTTCATGAATATTTTTCTCACTTATCTCTTGGCAAAATATTATAAAATAATAGGTAAAGACTTGATTACCTTTTAAATGTACATATTTTTGTATTATTATAAATTTAGCTTACTTAGTATTACATGTTAAATCTATTGTCTTATAACTGGTCTTTACTATTGTGTCCTAATTAACGTCTTTCTATCAACTGTGTAGTTTTGTGAGTTTTTATAATGCTCAACAAAATAAAGAACTCATCATACGTTACGAAAAATGCTTAAAATTGCGAAGTGACTATGTAGAGAATTAGTTTAAAGTATGTTCATTACAAATAAAACTTTGATATTTGTTAATATATACTAGTAAAAACTTTTTAAAATATTTCTTTCCGGTTGGTCCTTGTAAAATAAACTATGATGTTAAAACATTTTTTATTAATTCTAAATCTCATTAACATGTCATCATAACGATGTAAAATCAAGACGTAAATGATGCATAGGTTACACATTTCAGAGAGCTCCGCCATACATCAAAGAACTTTTAATTATACGGATGTGACGTAATTAAAATTGACCTTTCCTTTGATACCGTACTATAACACACTCATTACAAGATGAATTTCATTAATTAATATATGCAGCGATGATACGGGAAAATTTAATTAGGATCCGTTTGATATGCTAATTTTTCAAACTAAATTTAATAAAATGTCGGCGCCACATTTCGCAACAACTTGAAAAAACGAACGGATATTGCCATAAAAGCCGCGCCGCTGTTTGCTGAAAATATTTTATGAAACCCAAGCACCGAGCGTCAAATATTTAACGGAACAATCGCTCGGCTTCGTGTGGATGTCACTGCCCCCCAGGAGAATCGCTTAAATTTTTAATACCAGAAATGTTGACTTGGCGTGATTAAAAATCTTGTTTTTAATCTTTAAAAATGTTAAAAAAAACATATCCAAATATCAAGGACACATAGTAAATTATGTTAGTTATTAGAGAGAAACTTAAGACGAAAAATATTTGAGGCGTTATTATTATTTATTTTAAAATTTACACAAAAATATTTGTTTTTTTCAATAAAGAACGAAAGAACACGCTCCTTTAGTAGTTATTTGAAGCTGAAAGTTAATTATACTTCAGCATCTTACAAGAAAAGTTTATATTTAGTTGACCAATTAAAGAAATAAGTAATTTATGGAAAAACTGTTTATTATTTATTATACTATATAATTTGGGATATTATTTTTTACAAATAATATCATAGAAATGACACTTATTTATTCATATATTAAAATTTCTAAATAAACTCAACAAGTGGTTTTTATGTGGCTGCTATTTCGAGAGGGATATTTTCTTTCAAATGTGCGTCTATTGACATAAATTTTAGATATAAGACAAACCCACAAGAAAAAGTTCATAGCATTCAAAATTTAAGTATTAAAATTAAATTACAAAACTACATATTCCACTCACTAATTTAGCATTTATAACCAAATCGATTCTTTTTATAAAATAATATTTTCTGAAGTTTGGTTTATTGCACATTTTATCGATGCTAATTATAACGTTCGTGTAAACATTCACGAACCATAAAGCGGTTATTTTTGATGCGTAATATAAACGGTGACACGCTATAAAACGTGTACATATACATAATTTTTATTAGATAAACCGCATATAGGAGATTAAAGTAAAACAGTTTATGATTTTAGTGAGTTTGCAATTCCGTGTTGTCTGTGGAAAAATACAATCCAAAAATAATTACGCCGCTGTGTGCTTTATCAAGTTATTTCAGGCCGACGGTGTGGCGTTGTGGTGATTGGAATAATATTTAACATTGTATCGAGTTTAATAAAGCAAATATAAAGTAAAATTTTATTTTCCGAGTTTAGAATTTTATTTCACCGCACTGAAAATGATGTAAAAATGATTAATAAATTATTACCAAATATATTAATGTAGGATTTTCATTAGAAAACTCTATTTATTGAAGCAATTAAAAAATTCTGTATTATTTATTAAACTATACAATTTAGAAATTTCATTCTAAGAAATAAAATTATCCAAATTTAAACATTCGTGGTTATGACACTCATTCATTCGAACACTATAATTTCTTATGACTGCTCAACAGACAGACTGCGGCTGCCATTTCATGATGGATATTTTCTTTTAAGTGCGCCAGAAAAGTTGGCCTATTGGCGTAAATTTTGAATTTAAACATATTCTACATGAAAAAGTCCATAGGGATTAAATCGTGACTGGCTGGATGACACCTATCCTGAAAATCAATTTATCAGGAAAAATTTCACGAACTCGTTACAGAGACGTTGCTCCATCCTGCTGAAACAATATTCTTTGTGATAAACGCGACCTGTTTTCCCAATCAAATGACAAACACACTACAGCAGTGTAGCTAAATATACTATATGGCTTACTAAAGAAGTCGCGGAGGGACCGAATTCCAAGAAAGGACCTCAGTGTTTACGATGAGCTCCTCATTAAAGCCGGACTAGTGGAGTATAGTATACGGGAAGCTAAAATACCGAAACCCATTCCCCAAACTAAGTTGCAATTTCTGCCGGAACTTCGGCTATATAGCATATTATGTCAACATAAGCTTGTAACTAGGGGTACATAGTATGACAATAATAACTATTACTATTGTTATTATTATACCGGGTGTGGCACTTAAGACGCCTCGGACCTTACGATAAAAGCTATCGAAAAAAATCTAAGAGCAAAGTGGTGCATAATTACCGTCGCTATGTTTCAAAAATATTTCTAATCATCAGTGGCGTGCCGTGCTCCAGTGGCGTACCAAACTTATGTTTTTTTTAATGGAATGCCCTACTTTTTATTGCAGATCTGGAAAGTGCTCGGAGAGTACTTATTTTTTTATCTAACATGTTATACCCTTCACTTTAGCGGTTTCGCTGTTATAACTCCTTCTTTCAAAATTGCGCCCCATTTTTGAGATTTTTTGTAGAGAAACTAATTGACGTCGGCGCCTAAATTTTGAATTGAGGTACAGGTTAAGATCTCGTATACCTTCACATAATTTTTTTCGGGTAATTTATGGAAAAAAAAATTTTGATTGATCTTCGCATGTTGTCATTTTTTCGAAAATTTCAAATGGCACCCCCCTAAAAAAATTACGGCGTTGTACAGCCAAAACTCTAAATTTTTCATTGGTACAAAAAAATTACACATTGCATAACAAAATTTCGGAGAAAAAGGGAATTTCATCGCAAATGTCGGGAAACGTTTTCCGTTCCCAAGTGTGCCATGAGAAAACAAAAGATTGGTAATTGTCAAAGTAAATTATTAGACGCCAGTAGCAGCCATAAGTCATTTTTGATAAACTTTCTAAAAATGTTCCGAACTCAAGAGGAAATGGTTGACATGATATTTATTCTTGGAGAATGTAACAAGAATTGTTTCTTGGCGTCACGAGTGTACGCTGCGAGATATCCGCACAGGGCACATCCAAATGAACGTGCGTTTCAAAAAGTGTTGGAGAGATTTTCTACTACGGGAAGTGTGAAACGGCCAAGGAGAGTTAGAAAGAAGGCAGATTTTATCGAAAATAATGAACTGCAGGTTCTGGAGGCAGTTATTGAAGATCCTCCTACCAGTATCCGTGATATTAGTAGGAATCACGATATTTCAACGCGATCCGTACATGTGGGCTATCAACAAAATTGAGCAGGAGGAATCATTTCTTATGTGCGTATTATTTTCTGATGCCCATAGAAATGGGCATGTCAATCGCCACAACTACCATTATTACGCCGATGAAAACCCACACGCCATGCGAATGATAAACCACCAGCAAAGATGGTCGCTGATCGAAAATTGTCTTTCTGGGAGTTTCCCACATTTACCGTTTGATAGTTTTGTGTTTTAATTATCCTTAGTAATACATTGTTAAGGGGGCTTAAATCGAAATTCAGTAAATGACTAGTTAACTTCCGAAACAGAAGGTGTACAAGATGTACCCTTTCGAATTTAAGGACGGCTGTGACTTTAAGGAAAGAGAATTGACTAATGATCATGAATTTCAGTCAATGTTGGCTCACCATCAGCCTATAAAACTCGTTGTCATCAATCGTGGATCTGGACTAGGTCAGTCCAGAAAGGAACTATTTTTGGCAAACCTTGGGCCAAGATTCCGGTTAGAAGACCAAATAAGTATCGAGTCAGATTTTAGTAGTGAGCTTCTCCACACGCTGAATTAGCAACAATCGACGCCGAAGCCTTTGTACTAAGGCAGGCCAATGGATCTCAGTTACTAACAGGTTAGCGAGAACAAATCGATGCTGTTCTTACAAACTGGAGGTGTTCCAGGAAATAGGAAGTAGGACTTCCTATAACTCTATGCTACATTGTGGCTATCAATAGCCCACCAATTGCTTTCATGTCATACACTCTGAAGTCAGGCCGTTCCGAAGCACTGCGCTATGAGATAGCTAGCAAACGGCACCATTGAGGAATGCGAGAATTATGTTAGTGCTCAAACGGAACGATATATGCGTTGACTATCGGAGATTGAACGACATCTGAAAAGGACCGAGGACTTTCCAACCCAGCTGAGGTTTGACAGGAACCTTAGGAATACCATACGAGGTTGGCACCGATCCAAGGACAGACATTGAGTCCGATACTTTCTCTTCCGAGATTATCCACCCCACAACTATTGAGATTCGCTGACTGTTTATAATAATAAACTTTATTTAAATATAGATGTAGTACATGACAAGATCATAAGAAAATACATTTCAATAAAATCAAATTCTACAGATAATTGAATACCCAACGAAAAAAAAAAAAAATTAAATAGAAATTGTAATTATTTGGAAATAATTAATTCTTTTTCTATGATATGTAAATGAGACACAATAACTAAAACTAAAAGTTTGATAATGAATAGCTTATATTCGAAACCATAGCCACTGTAATTGTTTAAAATATAGTGGTAAAACAAAGTTATTGTGTCTCATTTACAAATCATTCAAGATGTATCTCTACCATCTTTTTCTATGAGAATTTTTTAGTTCTTTTTTAAATGTAAATGCACTCTAGACATCTTATAAGCTTTTTGGCAGAACGTTGAACATTTTTAGTGCAACATGCATAGGTGATGTTTCAGAAAGGGAAAGTCGGTGGAGCGGAAAACTATACCTTGTTAAAATTACGTATATCATATGTATGATTGGTTTTAAGAGAATTACATTTTTCTTTGTATTTGAAATTAGAAAGGAATATTTCATATATGTACAAACTGTAAAAAGTAAGTATGCCAGCTTCTCTTAATTTACCTTTTAGGTTCAATAGAATTCTCAATGCGTGTTTTTGAATGGAAAATAAATGTTTTACAAATCATAACCGTGAAGATTTCCAGGTAAACCCAAAAAATAAAATTGATCTATCTCTAATCTTAAAATTCTCATTATTTATTTGTATTTCATTGGGCACATTTCGAGTATTTTTTGTTTTGAATATAACAATATTAGTTTTATTATTTTTATTAACAGTTTATTCATTTGCAATCCATTTTTGTGTAGCATTAAAAACGAGATTAGCCTTTTGAATTGTTTTAGCTCTATTTTTGTCACTGCTGGTGTCCTCCGCATATGTTGCAATAAATATATTTTGCTGGACAATAATTTTAGATTGCTCATTGATATACATATATTGACATAAGGAAAAGTAATCGACCTAAAATACTACCTTGGGGTATTTCTATATTAATTGTTTTTGGCTCTAATATGTTATCTCCGTTTTTTGTTTTATGTGTTCTGTTAGGTAAGTATGAATTAATTAATTTATTACCTAAGCCTCTTATTCCATTATGGTCAAGTTTTAAGTAGAATTTTATGACTTACGGTATTGAAAGTTTTCAATAAGTCAAGAAAAATTCCTAATGGCATCTCTAACTTCTCGAAGGCATTTATGATGTTAGATATATAGTCGAATATGGCTGTATTCGTTTATTTTATGCAATATCGAGTCGATTTTGTGATAGAAAGTAATTTTAATAATAATTAATTATTTACTATCACATTTTCGATTTTCCAGGGAAAACTGATAACAAAGTTATTGGTCTATAATTACAGAAATTAATTTGTTCACATTTTTTTGAATATAGGGATTATAATGCCGACCTTCAAATTTTCAGGAAATTTTACATTTTCGATACTAATATTGATTAGATGGGTAAGAGGCACTATCAGTTCATTTATGGCTGCCTTGATTAGTTGTGTTGGGTTTTTCAACATGTCCATAAGATGATTTGTTTTTCAATGAAAAGATAATATTAAACATTTCCGGTATATTTTAAAAACATTCAATTTTTCTGTCTATCAATATAGCACTGAAATGCACGGTAAGGGATTTTGTTAATTTTATAATCGGCAATTTTATTAAACAATGATTATTTACCTAGCAAATAATGGTTTCGATTATTATTTTTTCCCATAATGTTATTGACTATAGACAAAGTTGTTTTAATTGTATTATCGCTACTTGAGATTTTTTGAGCAATTTGTTCCCGTTTTGTATATCATATTTCTTTTTTAGCATTAAATACATTGCTTTTGCTTCACTATTATACCGTTTGACAACAGATAAATAATCTAGCATGTTCCTTTAAAAAGTTATTTAAAATTCTATCCGTGCCAATGAAATAAACCTTCAACACGAAGAAATTAAATTTACTATAGAAACCGAAATACACAACACAATAAATTTTCTAGATTTAACCATAATTAAAAACAATAATAAACACGATTTCTCAATCTATCACAAACCAACGCACACTGATACAACAATAAATAATAATTATTTTCACCCTATTCAACATAAATTATCTGCTTATCGATCCATGATTCACCGAGCATTTTCAATACCAATGACAAAACAAAATTTTGAAAAAGAAATCAACATAATTAAATATATTGCGGTTAGAAATAATTTTAAATTAGAAACAATAAAAAAATTAATCATAAACAAAGAAAAAGAAATAATTAATAAATTAATATTCCCCATAACGAAATGCAAGGATGAAAATTATGGATCAATAACATATAATGGCTATTTGAGCCAACAAGTCAGTAAATATTTAAGAAAATTAAAAATAAATGTTGCATTTAAATCTACCAACACCTTATCAAAAATCATAAAAAACAATAAGGATAAAACTAAAAAGGGTCAACGCTGTGGGGTTTATTTGCTTAATTGTGCTGATTGTCCGAAGTTTTATATAGACCAAACTGGAAGAGCATTCGATGATAGAATAAACGAACATCAAAAAGCGTTTATTCATCAGAAAAACACATCTACATATTCAAACCACCTGATTGAAGAAAACCACCGCTTTGACAACAATTTTAAAATCCTCCACATTTCCAACAAAGGACGGAAACTAAATTTATTGGAAAATTTGGAAATAAATAAAAATATTCACTTAGGGAATTTGCTGAACGATCAACTAGAACTCTCCAACTCCCACCTACTTAAGTTAAAGAAATATACACCCTCCACCCACACTTCTAAAATCTGTATATAATGTAAATATGTTTGTAAACATTTCTGTATTATATTTCTTCACCTGAAGAAGCTACAGTGTAGCGAAACAATTGTAGTGAGTAAAATAAAAAGTTGAAAATGATCAATAGTTTACTATTATTATTATATTTTGTAATTGTCTTTTGACCAGGAGCGCGGTATACTACAATACACATTATTTTTCTTATTTTGTATAGTCCATTCAGCAGCTGCACGTTCGAACGCTTCGCATATCGCAATCTTCTTCAAGTGCGAAAACATGCGAAATCTTTCCTTACATAGAGAGCGGCTCCTCAGTAGGCTGTTGAGTGTTGGAGGAAGATCAAGAGTAAGATGTTACCAGTTGAAATTCTTCAATTACTGTTTGTTTAAAGTTATTGTATGTTTGTCCATGTTCATAATTTCCAAAATTTGACAATTATTATGCTAACAACACCCTCTTTCAGTATCACTAAATACTTATCTAAATAATATCTGGGGAGAAACAAGCAAGAAAAACTACAAATACTACAAAATAAAGTACTAAAAATACTATATAAACTAGACAGAAAATCAAATACCCTAGAATAATTTAAACAAACACAAGAACTTAACATAAAAATATGATAATCTTAATTAACCTACCACTTATCTATAAAATAGAAAACAACTTGATCAAGACAAATATCACATTAAAAATAAATAAACGATTCCACGAACATAAGAACAGAAAGATTTACAACAACAAAATAATCACAAGCATTTACTACCGAAACCATAAAACAATATAACAATATACTGGAGTCAGTAAAGACAATGTATGAACAAGTAGGGTTTTAAGAGATTGTTAGAGCATGGAGTAAACGTTTGAGTGAAAGAGAATGGAAAGGAAGAGGAAATTCATATTGAAAGTAGAAAACACAATGACATATTTAAAAGACAAGATTTCAAGTTATCTGAATAAGAGTTAGCTTGGTACAGAGGGAAAGGTCATCTTGACAAGGTGAAGGTCAAGACATAGAGAGGAAAAGCTGGATGGGATAATTTAGAAAGATATGGTATATCTGTATTATGTGCAAGTCAAAAGGATTCTTGTAGCCATTTGGCAGTGGAGTGTATAAGGAATCAGTAGGAAGTAACGAAAAGTAGAAAAAATAATGGAGAGAAGATGGTATAGAATTTAGTAGTCGGGAAGTTAACGACTGGGTTTCCGGAATAACGTTCAGTGTCGTGGAAAAACTGTTTTTAATGTCGTTTCAACAAATTTACAAGTTCTGTCTATATATATATTAATTTAATAGGTTCTAGTTCTTAACAGACGGTGCCGGGGTAAAAGCTCTGAAATTGGTCTAGAAATAAGAAAAAAAAAAAAGGAGAAAATCCTGGTATTATTACTGTATTATTATATGCCAATAGAGGTCTTTTTATTAGGGTTTACAAGACACGTATGATAAAGAATTTTAAATAAACTTTGGTTACTTATCGCAATTAAAGTTTTGTTGTAGTTTTAGAACAAAAATATAAACAAGTCAAATGAAGGAAGGAAGACATAATTTGCAAAGTATTATATTACATATATCAAAAGATTTAGATTTAATTTGAACAAATTTTAAACTTTTTGTTCCACAAAGAGTATAGCACAAATATTACAAATAATTAATTAATATTAATATTAAGGTTATATACAAGGCTTACAGTGTTAATCCAGATTATTTTATAATACAATTAATAAACTGTTCATAAATCAAAAGAGAATAATTATAACCCAATTAAATGTTTTAATAACTGATAGATATATGTAGCCAGGTTTGATTTGAAATTATTGGCCGTATTATAAATTTACCTGCAGTTTTTTTAGAAATTGTGCTTCCAATTAAAAATAACTATTGTTTATAAATTACTCATTTTGTTATTCACGCAATTATTTTTATTAAAATTTCATGTCACTGTTACACATTTTGATGGATTGTGGGGTTATGTTTCGAAGGAGGAGATTGTGCTAAGGTCTTTCTAATCTCCGCAAATCTACCCTACAATGCAACCGACCCACCACATGCATTGGTGCTGTCATCTAATACTTTAAAATCAATCATCAGTCTCATTATAGGTTTAATGCTAATACACACCACTCAATATGGGAAAGCACAGGCCCCAATAAAAGGAGGAAAGCTCTTTTCAAATTCATTTATACACGTACTCAATAGAGGCTGTGAACCAACATTTGTTACATCAAGAAGACAAGAGGTTTTTTGTTTTGATGCCACCCTTGCTAGTGATAGTATAAGCAGACACATCCAGAACTGCCATGTGTTGATTGATACTCTGTCCTGGTGAGATCACAGCAGGATATGTCACAAAGTAGGTGCTAGACTTCAGAAATCCAAGAAAAACCGATAAGGAACTATTTACAAAATCCTTATCGGAACGACTACAAAAAGTTGAGAACCGAATGCCAAGAACGCAAGCTGAAGTCAATGACTCAACCAGATGAGGAAGCAAGCAATAAAAGCGTATAACAAAACGCAACACTCCAAGCAGGAAATCGATTGGACCAATTAAAAAGAGCTTTACCGACTATTAATAAAGAAGGCAAGACAACGATATAGGGAATAATATATGTTTTTTTTTTTAAATTAAGTCCACAGGGCTGAAAATTTCTCTCCAAAATCCCAAAGCTACTGCCTGTAATAATAAAAAAGGAAGATAGCAGTTATACAGACAACCTCGTAGAGTCAATGGATATATTCTTAAAGGCTCATTTTTCTAACTGCAAAAACATAGAGAACAGAAATGAGACCAGCAGAAGAATAATTTCCCTTCAAGAGAAGATTGGAGTATAACCTCTAATATAATAAGAGGGCCTAAGATACCTTGAGCCATTTAAAGATCCTCATCATTTAAGTTTCCAGGAATAGATGGAGTTTACCTAGCCCTACTTATTTAGGGACTGAAACCTATTCTTCAACACCTAGTGATTCCGTTTAGGGCCTGCATAGCTTTTAGATATGTCCCCGAAAACTACAGAAAATCATTTCATCGTTTATGATGAAAATATTAGAGAAGATTTCCGATCGGTACATCAGGGACCATACAATAAAGATGAATGCTCTTCATTCAAATCACACCAGGACGCTCACCGAATCAGCACTCCACTGCGAGGAGACGATGTTAAACAAAAATTGGCGTGAGTCCTATTTATCGACATAGAAGGATTTTATGACAAACACTCTTTCAACAGCAGAGGACAATCTCAATGCTCGGCACTTCAGTCACCATTAGTGAGTGGATAAACAAAAGGACGGTCCAAGAGAAAACGAAGTCTTCAAAGCAAGGATGACGCGTGGCTGTCGATTGGGACTAGTACTATCTCCTCTAATGTGAAACTTTGTGATAGATGACTTGCTAAGAAAATAAAATGAATCTGGCTTCACAGCCATAGGATAAGCAGTTGACATAACAATTTCGCTTAATAAGCTGATGCTCTTCACCATGAAAAAGAAACTAGACAGAATTAAGCCCAGGATATTAACCCCATATTTATCTATAAACAACGACTTCATAGGTAATGTCTCTGGGAGTTATCTTATATCCTAAACTAAACTGGAGTAATAATCTTCAAATGAAGATACAGAAGGCGAGTGTGGCGTTCTTCCAGTGTCTGAGAGTTATTGGGGGATCATGGGGACTATCACCCACAATCACCAATGAACAAAGAATGTTTAATATTCCAGTTCAAAATATTTAGCAGTTAATATACAACGCCCACAAAGAGATACACGATTGGCCGAATAGTCGAATAAGATTTGATGTACGTTATAACATATATTTGTTTTGAAATTGTTTATTTAAACAAACTGGCTTTTAATTCTTTCCCTTAAGTCGAACTCTCGAACATTTTTAAGTTAAAGTATATATTTTTTAACAATGGTTTAAGAGTTTGAATAATGTTAAAATACATTTGTATATATCAAAATAGCCTAAGTTATTTTGAAGACTTATGTCACGATAGTATATTAAATTTTAATATTTAACTCAGAATAATATAAAATGCGCCTAAAACCACGAATGTGCTTATCATTCCTTGAACGCGTCACGTTAGCAAATTTAATATAAATTTTAATGTATTATGTTTAAATTATTAATTATGCTAAATTAATTTTCTGCGGAGCCCTTAATTACATGCAAGAGGTAATTTCAGAAGTTATGCTTTTATA
The DNA here is from genome assembly GCA_963969525.1 of Ontholestes murinus. Taxonomy (NCBI): domain Eukaryota; kingdom Metazoa; phylum Arthropoda; class Insecta; order Coleoptera; family Staphylinidae; genus Ontholestes; species Ontholestes murinus. The sequence goes on along the minus strand of CAXAKX010001335.1, from coordinate 12,090 downwards.
AGATGTTATTAACAGCTTAACATAATTTATGAGAATCTGATATCCCGTGAAATAAGAAACTCTGCGAAGTATTACACGTAGAAAACATTCATAAATATTAAATTTTATATCGTTCAGTCAACAGGATTCTTGATTAAAGTATTTTGTTATATTAATAGTCATTTTTGTTATTTATGAAATAGTAACTTAAGCGAGAGCAGAAGATACGTTTCCTTATTTATGCTATTGTTAATACAAATAAAAAGTTCATAAACTATGAATATTAATTTCTACTACATAGTCTAATATTGAGGTTTGAAACACTACATATGTTTTGCCATAATGTGGGTTTCTTAGGTGAAGTAAATTTAAGTATATTATAAATAATAAAATATATCAAAGTTTTTATATGGTTTAAAAAAATCTATGTTTTGCTTTATATTGGTTGATTTCTTCCCTCTATTAAATGATATTTTTGACAGTTAATGTCAGCATCACAAATATATAACTTTTTTTTAATAGTATCTATATTATTTTAATTAGCTATTACTATATTCATTACACTGTGTGATATTATGAATATTAGAATTATAATTATTTTTTAATCTACATAATCATATACCAAAGTTGAGAATGAATTCATTACATATAAAATTGGATAAAACTCTCTTAAGCTCCCTACAAAGAAACTCATCTCGGAGGTATTACGTTTGGTGTGGAATGTATTTACTCGCCAGAGTTCACAATCTAATTAAACATTAACACCTCTCATATACGGTGTCGTAATAAATAAAAATCAAATTACTCTAATTTTAATATGAGATAATAGTGTACGAAATAAAATTATGAAATTTATAATTACACTTTTAACGATGGATTAATAATGTGTAATTACATAACAACAAGCCAGAAAAAATTATGTAAATAATTAAAGAAGCTTTTACTTTTTAAATAAAATTAAAGTGTAAGAAATATCTTTCTCTAAATATTTTAAGAATGACTGATAATATTTAGGAATTCCTTGTAATTCCCCTGTTTGTGGTCCTTCCTTTTTCTTCGCCTCTTGATTTCTGGGTTGGACCCTGTCTCGAGCTAACGGTATTGAAGGAAACTTCTGGTTTGGACTATTCCATTAGAGTATTTGGTTGCTTTTTTACTTTGAGTTTAAATGGAATAAATGGTATATAATGTATAGAATTGGTGGTAAATTGCCACCTTGAGATTGATCAATTGACTAATTACTCCATTGATTTTAGTTGTTTGTGGTCTGATGTTAAGGTATGCTTGTAGAAGTTTCAATTCTTCATTTTTTATTTCAATGGCATTTACGTTCAATTAACATTGATTTTTGATATTGTATTGAAAGCCTTTTTATATCTTTGAAGATGGATAAGACTTTTTTTTCTTGTCTGTGTTGTTCTTTATGGCACCGATTAATTCATATGCTGCTGAGAGTGTCTCAGAATTTTGTTGGAATGCATATTGCTGGTGGTGGATTATTTTGTTTTTGTTTAGATAGTCACACATTTGATTTTGGATTACTTTTTCCATAATGTTATTTAAGGAGGACAGTAACGATATCGGTCTATAGTTTTCAGGTTTAGTTCTATCTCCTTTATATGGTATTATTATTGTGTTTTTCATATAGTCTGGATATATTCCATTAGTCAGTACTGTATTTGCTATTTTTCTTATTATTAGTGTTAGGTGGTCATTATTTTTATTAAGGATATTATTTGCTATGTAACCAAATCCAGGGGCTTTATGGTCTTTTAAATTAGTTAGTATTAGCATTATTTCTTTATTGGCAATTTCATTGAATTTCATTAGTTGTAGTTGATCGTGTTGTAATGGTTGTAATTGGTTGTGTATTATCCCAAAGAATATTTACCGGCCGGTTCAAAGTAGAAAGAAATACTTAAAGATAGGCTCAGCTTTTCTAGTTAACTTTCTGCAGCTTAATATTTTGATTAATTATTTGTATTTTCTGTTCTAATAATATGTTTAATATAACATCTTTCATCAAGCGCTCCCTATCTTTAACCTTAATAAAACAAAGTATGTGTGAGATATCATCGATTTTTTTAATTCTTCTTAAAGGCTATTATGTATGGAATATAACATCGTGCAAATGTCCGCCGCGGCTTCAGTGGTTGGTGCGCATCCGAAATTTCAATTTTTCCATGACTGTGGCGCATAAAAAACCGATGGCACAAGTTATGTTGGCTTCTTGGCTTTGAGGGCCGCAGTGGTTTATGGCTTATTTGCATTGACCTTTGACTATAGAAAACTCAACAGGAAAAGGTCTAACGGGGTCAAATAGCACATCTCGAGGCCACCTCCTTGTTAGATGACCATGTCTCTAAATTGCTCGTTCAGAATGTCCAATGTTGATGTCTGGTATGAGTGAAATAAAGTATTTCCTGAAGTTGCTTGAAGATTCAAGTGCATTACCCAAGCCTAGAAAAAATACCCCGCAACGTTGTCTTAATAGAGATATCCTCCAGTGAATTACGTACGATCGTAAAACTATGCATTCTACACATATGAAGCTTGAAGAGAAATGTTGTGATTCGAGTGCAATAGGCGTTGACTCGAAAAAAGATTTGTGTACTGATGAATTTCGGCTTTTAATCTCCTTATGTACCAACATCTTATTTGATGCAACTTCACAAAAGACAGAGTTGAATAATGCCAAGAAAGACAGGATTAATTTTTTTTTTATTAGTTGGGGACGTGATAGCTTCGCAGAGGTAACACTGGCTCCAATGAACACGGTGACAATGGTGGAACTATGACAATACTTTACCCATGCCCCCTACTGTCCTCCTCTCATCTCTAGTTATCATTCAGTCTTTACATTTTTTATCCTCTGGTATCAAATATTTTACTTGAAAATATGAGGCTTTTAATGCAAATGTTTCCATTTTTAATCCATTAAATTTCCTAGCAAGCTTAGTACCATAAATTCACGGTTCTCAAGACTAATAAAAAAATAAAGGAATTTTATTTAATTAACTGCTCACTTAACCTTAGTAAAACATTTTTAAACGATCTAAATTTAAAATCTACGTCCTATCTCAATTAATGACAAATTAACCCATAGTATCATCTTAATCAGACAGAATAAATTTGGAATTTACCATCTAGCGTACTCTTGACCTACCTCAACCGATCTCATATTAACGTAGGTCAAGAGTACGCTAGATCAACGTACAGTTTATTGTGGTAGGTCAAGAGTACGCTAGGTTAGTGCATAAAGCAATGGATGTATTCAATTGTAATACTTGTGAAATTAGGGTAGTTGAAAACAGTTGACAATACGTTTAATAAAACAATTGAAAATCGCTAGACAATCAGTTAGAAGAAGAAAAAAATACTTATAATTTCTTAGACACCAGATGACAGTAGACAGGTGACACTTAACAGATTATAGATTTAGTTATGAGTTGAATTACAGATGAAAAATGAAGAGTAATAGTTATCAGATAGCAGACGATGTTAAATATTCAAATTTATAATTCTAATTACGATTTTTAAATTACTAAAACGTAGATGACAGACAACTGTGACTGTTAACAGATCCCATATATCATATGGCATTGATTTATTTAAATTGTATTTTATCAATTAATAATGACAGATGACAGGTAACGAATGACAGTTAATAAATTCCAGATGACATAGGACAGATGACAGAAAACGGATATCAATTGATAGGTAACAGATGACTAATGATAGATGACAGGTGATAAATTTGAGATGTCAAATCATAGATAATAGATAACAAATGACAAGTAACAGTTGACAGGTGACAGATGATAGATAATAGATGGCAGATAGCAGATGATGACATATGATCGAGACATTAAACACCTTAATTTTACTCAAATTGTGTTTGAAGTGATCATATCTGAATTACTGATGCCAGATAACAGACGAAAAATACTAGACAACTGATGACAGCTATTGATATATGGAATATAATAGATGGCATATGTTATTCAAAATTATAATTGCTGAATTATAGTTGACAAATAATAAAAGATTAATTAGAGATAATAAATAACAGATGATGGATGATATTTGACATATGACAGACGACAGCTGACAGATTACACATTACAGATAACAAATGATACATGACAGATGGTAGAAGACAAATGACAAATAACTAGTGATGTTAAATATTTAATTAAATATGAATTTTGAATTACAGATGACAGATAACAGACAAGTAGAAGACAAATGGGGTATGACGCATTACTTATGATATTAACATTCAAAATTTATGTAATTATGAATTTTAACTTAATGATGACAGATGATATTAAATTACTTAAATTGTATTCAAAATTATGATGATTACAGATGGCTGATGACAAATAACAGAAAACAGTTGATAGGTCTCTGTCTACAAATAGAAAAAGTGACAAATTTACTTATGATGGCAAATGGTAGATGGCACATGGCAGATAATAGATGATGCATTACAGATGACAGAGGAAGATGGCAAATGTCAGATTATCAATTACATATGATAGATGACCGATAAAGATATCAAATTACAGGCTACACAGGCACAGCTTTGAGCATTAAAATTCTCATTCGCTAAATTTACATCTAATTTTGTTCATCATTCATATACAAAAATTTCTTCAGCAATGCAAAGTTTTTTTGATATTATATTTAAGACAATGAAAATATTAATCAAAAAATATTATTGCATAAATTTTAAATTATCAATTGTACCAGAAATTAATAAAAAACAAATGCTATCGGTCGAATATTAAGACGATGGCATTTGATTTTTTCTTTTTTAACCTCAAAAATTTAACATTAATTCACTGAAAATGTCTTATTTACTGTTCAAAAAGGACACGATAGTACACATGTTTAAGACAAATCAGTTTGAAATTTAAACAGATTGCATGATTATAAACGACTAATGAACTAATGACACATAACAAATGATAAATAATAAAACATAAAACATGGCAGGTGAATCTTTAGATTCCAAATTTTGAATCTTATACTTAAATATTAAAAAAATAGAAAAAATATGTAGCCATCTACTTGAATTATTCGAAGCATTAATAATAAATATTTTTTAATTTCTCCTTACTGATGCTCCCACCTGTACTTCGCGTCCTCCGTTTTGCCGATCCGGCACAGGTAGCTCATGAAGCATTTCTATAGGAACTGGGTGGTCTCCACCTCGGGGATGAGGGTGCGGGTCTACTTTCGTTAATCTTATCTGGCATCGCGCTTGATCTTCCTGTGCGGTACCCCTCTCGCTTCTATTTCTAGGTTTGGGGGAGTAGTATGTCCACGTCCCGCTGCTTCTTCTCCGATATCATTTATTGGCCATTAGCCGGAACATAGCTGCTGATATGCGCGCTTCTCTCATCGCCGCAGTCTGTACGCGACTGCTAGGGTTTGGTTTCACTTCATCTTAGGAGTTACCGCACGTCCTGGCCCAGGAGCAGAATGCTATACCTCCCTGCTCTACGCCTGGAAATCCACGTAGCTCCGGTCTTGTGACAAGCTTAAGGCGGTATCGCCTTAATCTTCCAACTCCCTGCAAAGCCGACCACATCTAAGCCCTAGAGCATCTCGAGACTTAACACGGCGTCATAAATAATATTCGTGCAGTAGTATATCCCGCGGTCGCGCATAAGCGCTATGCCCAGGCAGTACCTCTTTCTGCTCAAAAGCCCCTGATTCGCATCATCTACCAACCTCTTGACCACCCTTAGAGCGTCCACTGTAGACTTTCCCCTCGTGAATCCCTATTGGCAAAGCGAGAGGCCGCCGTTATCTTTCAGCTCATGGCGAAGCCTATCCCGGACCAGGCAGTACTTTCCCTTCGATGACCAAGAGGCACGAGAGCGGTACCTGTCATAAGATGTGGGAGGCGCTGAGGTAGCCGTTGGGCTGGCTAGTGGAGAACGTTGGCCGGTTCGCTACGAATACCCTGAATGCATCGTTTGGTATTCTAGACGGCTCAGCGGCTTTCCCGTTAGGAAGGGCTCGTGGTGCCTTCCTCTTTGGTGAATGGGACGATGTCAGGATCGTGGGCCGTGTCCCGTGTTCCATAGAAACAGGACCCGCAACGTCGTCAGCAGCATTAAATCTCACTATGATTACGATAGATTCCAATTCTTTTTGAAGCATATTGATCGACAGGTAATGTTGAGAAAATTGAACAGTATTCGCCGCAGTTCAAATTTTGCTGCGAATTTAAACCCGGTATTTTAATATTACCTTTACATCTCTTCTAATACTGTAATAAATATTTTCGCATTATAGAAGCACACTAATACATTCACTACACTTTACAATTTGTTATTGTAACGTTAAAGATTACTCTGTCATCATATTCTATCTAATCTAATAATCCACCAAACGTTTTACATAAAAAATACTCTCATGAATATTTATATGTGCTTGCTTTCTGAATCTAAACCCAAACAAACATGTGCCTAATAAAATAGGTCATTCCATAAAGAAACTTTAGATTAATTATCTAAAAAAAATTAATTACTATTTCCCTGCCAAAACAGCTGCGGTCTGGTTTAGTTTTATTTTAGATATCATCAGCCTAGCGTGGTATGGCAAACATAAACCTAAATATGGTTCAATGGTTTCTGATGAGTTCCTGTACGACAGCAGCGTCAGCAGAAGAAGTAGGATACGAGTGGAAGATCATCTAGGATGAACTCTGCCCAATTCTCGTGCATTCTAATTTTTGCATTAATATTATTTATATTATTTTTGTATGTATTAGGTTTTTATGTTGGCACAGAATTAAAACAAGTAAATAAATAAATAAATAAATAAAATTTAAATTATTTATTGATGCCCTTGGCATTTTAGTGCATAATTTTAAATGTGTTTTTGTAGTGGCATTGATTTGATTTAAGTACAAAAATATTTCTACTATTCTATTCTTATTTTTCCATAAAATCTTTCAGTCGTTTTATCATGGAATTCTTTTAACATATATGGATCTTCTTCTTACGCTATACATTGTTAAGCATTCTCGTTATCAACGTTAGGGATGAAACGATGTAAAACAAAACAAGTTTGAGGAGGTATTGCTATAATAAATGGCGTCTTCCATTTTCGGCTTAGCTTAAAAGGTGTCAATAATTTTCTTCAAATCTTCGTCCTGATATTATGTTCTCCAGATATCAGCGGCGCATCGTTGTGGCAGTTCAACCTGAACTAGTTTCATTTCGGTGATATTGTAGCTCGGTATTCTGGATAGTGCAACAGCTATAAAATTTGATATTTGATTGTAGAGGCTTTTACTTTGTGATACATATTTTATAACTTTAAATAAAATAAAATAAACTTTGCTTATATCAAACTAATCGTTTGATAATGACCAGCTAAATTGTGTCGAAACTATAGTCACTGAAATAATAAAGTGTGTGATATAAACAAAGTTTAGTTTATTTTATTTAAAGTTATAAAATTTGATCTTCCAGGGGTGTATTTGATGGTGATGTCGAACGGCTGCAGCTGCAAGGTCCATCTAGCTAGGCTTGGTGCTTTAAACAAGATGGTCCCTCCTCTAGATTAGAACTTCTTTGAGGTCGAAGTCGCTAGTCGTTTTTCGAAATAGACTGGCTTCAATATTGGAGCAGTGGAATTTCATGACATTCAGCGGTTAGCACCGTTTTAATTTAGCCTACTGCGGCTTTTTGTGTTTCTCCCCCATTTCTATGTGGCGTTCATCTTAAAAAGGCTTGTTATCTGTATGCTTCATATGAATCTGTTGTACCACGAATAGTTTTGAACGATTACGAAGGCGTTTTCACATAGCGATTGTTCGAATACGCTTAGGGTCCGTAGTGATTCTTCCATTTGAGATGATGCGGTCTAGATATTTTGTTTGAAACACCGGTTGGTTTCCTCTCTGTTTGCTGACATCGACATTTCAGTCACAAGCTTTAGGACGTCCTCCAGGTTTTAAAGGTGGCACATTGATTTGAACTCAAATAGTCCAAATGGGTAGGTGAACGCGGTTTTCTCCGTGACATCGGTTGCTACAGGAAATTGCCAGTATTCACTTCTTAAATCTATGGTGGATGTGTATTTTCCTGGTAACCCATTGTGAATTAGGTCATCCATTCGTGGAAATGGGAGTGGGCATCTTTCAGTTACTGTCACGATATTCCTTGCTGAATTTATTAACTCGTTATAAATTCTAAACGAGTCCCTTGGAATTTTTCCTTCTATCTATGTGTTACAGTCTGTAGATTACGACTAATAATAATGTTGTCTCCTTGTCTGCTTATTCATTCTGCTGAACAGGGCTCGTTTCTTAATTATGAACTAATCCGTGCTTGCTGGTTTCATGTTTTTTGTCAAAGATTTGTTACGGGGCAAATGCGTTTCGAACAGCTGTATTGAGGTTTCGATTTCCAATTTGATTTCTTCCCACCAGTTGTTTGCGGGTCCTTCGAGGAGAACCTAAATTCCTGTGACATCTGCTTCCGTCATGTGTTCGACGATTTTGTATACTGAAGATTATACTAATGAATTTTGGTTATCGGCCTCTCCCTCAAACCATTCTGTCCATAATTGCTTGGAACTGTGCCTAGCTGTGGTTCCATTCGGTGACAGCGTAGTTGTACTCGTTTCTAGCATGGTGCGTAATGTAGAGCAATTAGTAAGCTCAGAAGACGAGCGTTATTAAAAAGGGCTGTTAGGCTAAGTAGATGAGCGCTCACAGACAGACAAAAAGGGTGGATTCTCTTTAAGTAGGGTGCGAAGATGGCTGTGTGAATGAGTGGGAGTAGAGATGGATGGTGTCCCTCCTAGGAAGGGGTACGGTGCAGTGGTGCAGATGCCTGACGCTGTCTTGGGGTAGACGTTACCGTCTTCCTCTCTGGTAATATCGTCTCGATCAAGTAACCAGTTTAAACTAGGTCTTGTTTCTTGAAAATATCTTGTAATTCGGGTTTTGCGGGGCAATTTCGTTTCGAAAAGCGGTGTCAGGTTCTAATATCTGCTCTGTTTTCTTCCCATTTTCTAGAACAAGTTGAAGTTCTGTGACTGAATCTGCTTCCGTCATATGTTCGACATGTTTGTATATATTTGGATAAGATGGATCATTTTTGCATGACAGCACTAATGAACAGTATTCCATTCTGTGGCCGTGGCTTTTTTCACTGGCCGGATTTCGACCCATTTGCTGGCGATGTATTCCACTATGAGTATAGTGGAGTATCCCTGTAAAGACGTAGTCAGCGGTCCAAATAGATCAAATGAGATTATCTCAAAGTTACTGTAGTCTGAATGAATCGTGCGTGCTTTACGTTACTTGGTCTTCTCCCAATAGTAATGTTGGTAAGTTCCGCAGAATCCATAATATCTGGTAGTCGGATTATCATGTATTTCTTTGAACATATGGCTCTGTATATATTACTGTTAAAAGCATAGATTTTATGTTTAGATGGAGAAAATAAGCTCGAGTGAATATAGTTGTATGTATCAGTTGGCTCTCTGTGAATATTGAATTCCAATTTTCTGTCTTTTGTAATAACAAGTAAATCTAAAAAGGCAAGTTGTTTGTTGGATTTAAAATACGTAAATTTAATGGTGGGATAAAAACTGTTCAGTTTAGATGAAAATTGAAAAATATTGAAATCGTTTTTTTGTGATGGTAAAAATATCATCCACGTACCTGACCCAAGTTTCTGGAAAATTGTTCAATTCTGTTTTAGCTCTATTTTCGAGATGATTTAGAAAAAAATCGGAAAGAAAGGGTGAAAGGGGGTTACCCATGACAGTACCAAAGGTCTGTTTATAGTAATTACCTTCAAATTCAAAAGTGTTTAAATCCATTACAATTTTTGTTAATTTGACTTTATCTGTGGGAATGTTATTTTCTATTAAAATGTGTTTAAGAATACTTAATGTGTCGTCTATTGGTATACTGGGAAACAGTGACTTCATCCGGTGCGAATTCAAAGTTATCCAATATTTTTGTAAACTCAAAGGAGTTTTTAACTGAAAAGATGTTGTGTATTTTAAGATTTTTAAATTCTTAAACTAACCATTTTGCTAATTTGTTTATATCCGCAACTATGGGCCTATATTTGTTCCCGGGTTGGTTTGTGTATCTTCAGAAGGCAATATAATCTGGATAACTAGGGGTTCTTTAACTTGAATGAATTGGCTGTTTTTTTGTCTATTAAATTTGTAGACTGTTTTAAAGTGTTATTAATTTTACTGTTGAAGGTAGCTAATGGATTTTTAGTTTGTCTTATGTTGGGGCAAGTTTCTGAAATTGTTCTAACATCTTGTAAATAGTCTACTTTGTTAACAATAACTGTGGCATTACTTTTATCTTATTTAAGAAAAAAAACATTTCTTTGTGGTTACTATTTCAGTATTGTACTTTTTGTTTTGTTTCTTCTTTTTTGTCACATTTAGGAGGCATTCCTTCATTGATATGCGAAATGCTGTGGCCTTATCTTCTTCCAAACGCGAGGCTGCATACTCTATATCATTTAGGATGTCTTCTACTGGAACATGCTTTAGACTTAAAGAGTGTTTTAAACCTTTCTGTAAAAGATTTATTTCATCTTCGGAGAAGGTTTAGTTTGATTTGTTTATCACTGTGAGTGATGGAAGTGGTGGCAGGTTTTGTTTATCACTAGTTATTCCTTGGTGCTGTATGAGATACCTTATCTTCTTGTGTAGCCTGAAGGATTTCTTCTTCACTTTTATTTCGATGACTTTGAACATTTTTGTAAGGCTTGATCCCATGTATGTGGATGAGTCGTTTTTGCGAGTTTCAAATGGAGAACGTAAGCACTTGTTTGTAGAAAATCACGTTTTTTATAGAAGGCACTCATTTCTGATTTTATGATTTTTATTTTGAAGTCTTGTATTAGATTGGTTTATATATATATATGTGTTACCAAAAATTTTGTAAACGTCATTTAACTATTGGTAATGGACACGTAGTGTTCGAAATATACATTTAGTGATTAAATAAAATAGTGAAATAAGAAATATAACAGTGTTAATTTAATTGCAGATAGATATTAAAATATGTTCTTCCTCTAAGAAAAGATTTATACCGTAAAATGGTTTACCTGGCCATTATCTATTATCTGAGAAACATTGGGGCTTCCTGGGATTCAGCTCAAATATTGCATGGAGTAAAGAGGAATCCATTGTACTTAAAGCAATTTTTAATGTTTAATGTTGCGCGGTATCAACTTTCTCCAATGTTGTGATACTTGCAGCTCCATAAATAGTACACACATAGTCCAAGATTGCTCTAACATAAGCCTTGTAAAATATAATTCATGTACAGGGTGAGTTTTTTAGATGTTGTCTATGGAGATAGATCCGTACAAAATTCTGCACTCCACCAAGTTTTGTACACAGTTTCGATTACATTAAATAATTTTTTACATTTGATCGATACATGTTTAATATGAGAATTCTTTCTGACTAATCAAAATGTAAATTTGATGCTTTGAGAAGAATATGAATAATGCTTTTTTCAGAAATGTAAATTCATTTTGTGGCGCCCATTTTACTAATTAATGACCAAACTTCTTCATCGCTGAATGGATATATTCATATTATTACATGATGTGTGTAGAGCACTGAATGAAAATTATATTTGAGGGGAATATTGTGTGGATATCTGCACTGACTGTTAGTACTAATCCTTGCGGGAGAACTGTATAATTTTATCAACTTTTCCTCTATGATATTTAAAAGAATGTTATCATAGCAAAGTCAGTTGCATTTTTCATGAATATAATTTAATTTCAGTGATTGGATGTTACACAAAATCTTCATATTAATTTAAATCAGGAATTAATGAAACTCTTCACTACGATATAATTACATTGAACATGCATGACACGGCCTGAAAATTAACCGATTTAGCATTGTTTCTTACGTTTATTCTGGTGCCTTTGACATCAACTTAATTATCTCGATGCTGATTGTTCAATTAATTTTCGCGGAGAGCTATAAATAGGAGTGGGTGTTTTTGACGTAACTGTGTTCGTCACTTTAAAATTCAATTATGTTTCTTGACAATTAACGTAAATAAAAATACACGAT
>CAXAKX010001334.1:62271-103475 GCA_963969525.1 Ontholestes murinus | reverse complement strand
AACAAAATCGGAACTTTATGAGTCATTCGAAGTGTGTTTACAACAAAATTACTTTCAATTCAATAATCAATTTTACAAACAAACCCTAGGTCTGGCAATGGGTTCGCCGTTAAGTCCCTTATTAGCTGATTTATTCATGGCACAGATAGAAGAAAAAATTTTTAACTTAGATTTTACAAGAAAACACATTTCTTTTTGGCATCGATATGTGGATGACATAATTGCATGTTTCAGTGGCACTGCACGCCAATTAGATCAATTTTTAAACATAATTAATAATATACATCCTAAAATTAAATTCACATTGGAATGCGAACAAAACAACCAAATTAACTTTTTAGACTTGACCTTGATCCACAGTAACAATAGAATTGAATTCAATATATATAGGAAACCTACAAACGTAAATTCTACCATTCCCTTTAACTCTAATCACCCTTTGTCGCACAAATTAGCTGCTTACCATTCAATGATACACCGAACCTTTTCAATTCCATTATCATCTAACAATCAAGCCACAGAACTAAATAACATTTTAGAAATAGCCAAAATTAATGGATTTCCAGTCAATTTAATTCAAAATTTAATTAATAAAAAACGTTATCAGAACACTATGACCTACATTTATCCTAGACTTCCAAATTCAAATAAAGATCCATTCATCACATTAACGTATTATGGTAAAACTTCAGAAGAAATTGCTCACATTCTTCGAAAACAAAATCATCAAATCGCGTTTAGACCTGCTTGCACACTATCCAATTTATTGTTCAATTCAAAAGATAAAATCAACCCCTTAAAAACATCAGGTGTGTATGAAATTCCATGTTCCGAGTGCAATAGTGTGTATGTAGGACAAACGGGCCGCAGTTTTGAAAAACGATACGCTGAACATTTCCGCGCATTCCGGCTAAATCAAAATTCCAGTTCTTTTTCTAATCACGCGTTAGAATGTAAACATTCATTCCCCGAAATTCATAATCTTAAAATTTTACATAAATGTTCAAAAGGTACAAAGCTTAATCTCCTGGAATCCGCGGAAATTTTCAAACGTAATCGTAATCCCCTCATTAACCTGTTAAACGAGCAAACCGATTTAGTACACACACCGCTTTTCAAAATTTTATAATCTTAATCTTAATCTTTTGCACCTGTTCGCCGTAAATCGTTTTGCTCCCCTCACTCAATTGTCAAAATCTATTTAAATGTAATTTTTTCGTTAATTTGTTCACTTGATAATGACCGTCAAAAGTCGAAACTTAAGTCGTACAAATTGTAATATATTTATATATTATAATAAATTATAGTGGTTAAAAACATAGTAAGCGTTTTATTCATTGTTCATTATGAATTACCACATAGTAACGGTCGCAACCATCATTATTGATAAATTCGCTTCATCTCTAAAAATAATCAGCGTCTGTAATTGGGGAATCTGAACTGATGTATGCAAAAACAATTGACAGAATTCAATACCTGGGGGAAAATCAGCAGAAAGAATTACATAAACGCGTTATATGTGATATGGTTACAATAAATAGTCTTTAAGAATGTTCCAAACAGTGCATTCAAAGTATTTGCAACTTTTCTAGTAGAAGTACCTTGATCTTTCTGTATCATATCCAGCACGTTCTCTTGTACTTCTGGAGTTCTTACTATCATTGGCCTTCCTGATTCTCTACTTCGTTTGAATTTCATGAAAACGTTGATAGATACTTTAGTAGGTTTTTTTAATAGGAACATTACTGTGAGAAAATTGTACAATATACAATCGCCTAGCTTGTTATGAATTGACTTAACTAGCCCTCATTTAACTATGTATTTAAGATTTAATATTTATTAAGAAAATAAACATTATACAGTCAGACATCACTCAGTGTCAAAAAATATGTTAAATTATCAATCACGAAACGTATTGAAAGAAAATCGACGTTTAAACTGTAAATGATTAAAATTATTTAGAGTGTTTATTCCTTAATCTTATATAACATTTTAGAAACTTTTTAATATATAAAGAGTTTATATAAACAAAACACTTTAAGTAAGTCTAATAAATAATAAATAAGACGCTAATTTAAATTTAATTGCTTATTAGAATTAATTCTAATTTCAAAACATATAACTAAATAATACCCTCCATTATTTAGTAGCATAACAAGGCAGTTTACATTCTGAAGAGGATTTAAGCTTATTTGTGTAGATTTAACATTAAAATTATTCTTAATTGGGCTCCGTGTGTATTTAAATTATTATTTTCCGCCCGAATCGCGTTTAATGTATGGAACGTCCTGGCAAGATACTGACTCGATTAAGTACGAACGTGGAGTGAATTTAATACCATTTAAGAATCAATTTTTATTAGTGAAATCCGCTGAAACAAATTCGGAATACTAATTTTGGGCTCGCACCGAATGAAACAATTATGATTAACGGCTTTAATTGTGATGGTAACCCCGACGCACTAGTAGGCGCCATAATGTAATTACATCCGCACTACATTCAATAGATGGACCCTATCCCTGTTTTGAATGCTTGTCCCGACATTTTCGGGTGAAGTATTTCACACATTTAACCGTAACGAGGAGCATTTACATTCACCTTGTCGGATTTGGTCGCGAAAATCCTTTTATGAGCAATGTATTGTTCTAGGCCTAGTTGTAAATTTTGTTGCTAATTAAGTTAATATATTTGCTGTTTAGATGAGTTGTATATGTAATTATTATTGCTTGCTTTATTATGGTGATAAATAATAGCATACATTATTAGGTAGAGTCTATATTCTAAACACTCATTAAATCTAATTCATGATGCTCTTTAAAAACGAAATTGAGTTTCTCTTAATAAGATACGTAAGATACAAATCTTATTGTCAAAAATATAATATTACTATTTAATTAGCTAAAAAAAAGAAGACCAACGATGTTTTGTGCCCTTAAACCCCTTACGGTGACAGATAATACTGACCTTATAATTATTTGAATTTAACATCGATACATCAGAAAAAGATTACGTTTGTATTTATGGATTTTCAAGGAATCAAGCAGGTCAAGTTTCGGAAAAATGTAATATTTCCAAGGGATTCGTTTTTGGCACGTGATTATTTTCAATTAGGTGATTCATAAAGGTGGAGTTTGTTTTATTATTATAAAAAGATCTCATATACTCTTTTAGACGAATGTCAAAATTTCGACCAGACTTACCAATATATATATATATATACCCTTACAAGAATCACATTTAAGTTTATAAAGGACATCCACTCGAAAGAAAAAAAACGTTTGTCATATTAACTTTCTGTGAAAAACCGAGCCTCAGAATAAACTTTTTTTGGAAAAACATTATATTCAAGTTGCATTTAAAACTCGTAAAAACTCAAAAAGATCTTACTCAATTCTATTCCTAATATTCCCTCGTGCTCATTTTAAGGAGAATATGCTGCTAGGAGCTTCAACTAGTACGAAAAGTACAATCATGCAGCATTTTGTTCAACATGAAAGACACTCTAAAGCACTTTTCAAATTAATTCTGCTTGATAATCATGAGAGAGTATAGTATCTCTTAATTTTGCGAAAGAAAATAGCGTAATTCTTTTAACACTACCGGCCCACTGCAGTCACAAAATACAGCCTTCAGACGTTTCAGTGTTCGGCTTTTTTAAGAAGTTTTACATCGCTGCTTGCGACAGACGAATGGCAAATCATCAAATAACAGTATATGACGTTAGTGAACTTCTAGGAGAAGCTTTGCTTGAAGCTGATATTGTTCCTGAAGATGCTTTTTTATCTTCTTACGTGTCCGATAAATAAAACCTGGCACATATTCAGCTGTCTCAATCACTAAGAAAGAAAACACCAACTTCGCCACTGACAATCGAATCAACACCCGGTCGTTCAAACTAAGAGTGGCAGCTCTCCTTAATACAAATTAAAACTTTTTCTTCATCTGAAACTTCACAATTGGTAACTGGGAACAAATTCGCCCTTACCTAAAAGCTCCTCCAAGAAAAATGGCAACTAGACGCATGCAGGGAAAATCCTTAATACTTACTAACACTCCAATTAAAGAAAGGCTAGAAATCGAGAAGAAATAAAATAAGTAAAAAACACTAAACTAAACTAAAAAAACTACAGTTAAAAAACGCACTTCGTAATCTAGTTCTTCTACCAGTGACAATAATATAATATAATAATAATATATTATCAAAGTTTAGATTCGCCAGAGGATTTTGGTGAATATAATGAAATACCCAGTGTAATCTCACAGGGTTTTTATTATAGTTGAAACTTATGGAGGAACACATTATGTTGCCAGAATTTGAAACAAAATTAAATTAATCCAATAAAGAAATAAAGAACAGCAGCGCTGGTTTTGGAAACATTTAATTTTATATTTTTCATACCTACCTACGTATTAAAAAGTTACTGTTCCTTCGTTTTTACTTTAACAAAGTGTTTATTTATTTTTTTTTTTTCTGTCAGGTGTAGCACTATACAATAGATATGTTAAAATCTATGCTAAAATACGTTTCCCTTTTTAATTTTAAACCCATCTCCTTCAGAATCTGAATCTGAAGTTTCAGACCTGGTATTGGAGAATTCATTTTTTCTCTTCTTTTTTGTAATTAGTAGAGGTTATGGATGATTTAATATGATGAAGGTTAAGTTATTAATTATTAATGTGTCTATTGTAAATTCAGGATTAAATATACTGAGATGATGGAAAAAAGGTATATGATATTTATTAATGTTAATGTGATGATAACAAGTGTGTCTACAGTATAATTATTGTGTTTTTAAGAAATATTTTTTGCAATCAATTTTAAATTTAACCAGTTCTTTTTCAGACTTTATTTCTTTTGGTAAATTATTGTACTCTTTTGTTCCGGATACAAGAATGCTATTTTTTAAGACGCCTGTTGTGTTGTGAACAATACTAATATTACTTTTTCGTCTGTTGTTGAGTTTTATACATGTTTTTTCGTGACCATTAATTATTTTATATAATTATATATAACTTTCAGCTTTAATTTTAGTTTCAATTTTTAGTTCAGGTAACAATTCATATAGTTGTTCAGTAGGAGTTCGTCTATTTAGGTTGTAAATAATTTTAATTATTTTATTTTGTTTTCTTTGTAGTAGATTTAAGTTGAATTTTGTAGTCCCTCCCCATATACTGTATAAATAGATTATTTTAGAATTAAATAATGTGTTATATAGGCTTTTTTGTGATATGGCAGATAGATATTTACGGGAACAATAAATTGCTCCAATTGCAGAGCTCGTCTTGTGTTTATTCCATTTAAAATCATCTGTTATTGTTAGTCCTAGATAAATTGTTTCCTTTGTTTTTTCCAAGGATGAGTTATTTTTTTTATGTTTATGTCTTTTTTATTTTTATTTTTTTGTGTTACTAGCATGTATGTTGTTTTCTTTGTATTTAAGGTAAGTAAATTGTGTACCAATTGTATAAGATTTTCATTTCTACATTTATTACTTCTTTTTATTAGTTATTAGTTGATTTAGATCTGTACCACTGTATAGAATACAAGTGTCGTCCGCATATGTAAAGAATGATCCTTTTAGGCCCAATTCTGTTATATCATTAATATATGTAAAGCAAAGTGTTGGTGGTAAAACACCACCTTGTGGTAATCCATATTCTGGGGTAGCCTTGTCGCTGTATACATTTCCTATTTTTGTCTGCTGTATTCGGCTTTGTAAATATGAATTTATTAGTTGATATGGTGTACCTCGTATAACCAATTTATCAAGTTTTGTAGCAGTAAGTTTTTTGGGGTGGTATCAAAAGCCTTTTTTAAGTCAATAAATACAAGTACAACATATCTGTGTTGATCTAATTCTTCCTGAACTTTGCATACCATATCTAAACAGGCTGATGATGTTCCTGAACCCTTATGATAGGCATATTGATGGTCTTTTATAATATTGTTGTTCCTTATATGTAGTTCAAGTCTATTTAAAATTACCCTTTCTACTATTTTTGCGAAAATTGATGATACTGTTATAAGGCGATAATTTTCTGGGTCCAGCTTGTTGCTTTTCTTGAATATGGGGGTAATAACAGTTTCCTTCAAAATCTCAGGGAATTTGCCAGAAGAGATAATTTTATTTATAAGTTCTTTAAGTAAAGGAATAATATCATTACCTAGAATCATAAGTATTCTTTTGGTTATACAATTTCGGTCTGGTATAGTTCTTCATGCCTTGTATAATAGTTCGGAGTTCTTCTTCGGTTGTGTCATTAAAGCAAACATTTTCCGAAATTATTTTTTGTATAGTGATTCCTTGTGCCTTTGTTTGCTGTACCTCAGCTAATTTCTTTCTTATTGAAGCAAAGTATTGGTTGAATTCATTCGATATATCAGTTTCATTTGTAATTAATTCTCCCGCTGATGTTCTAATTTCTGAGATGTTATTGTCTGATTTTTCCTTGCTTTTATTAAGAATTCTATTACTTTCAAACATGTTTGCTTTTCCTTGCCTTCTGCCGATTTTAATTTATTTTCATAGTATGTGAGTTTCCTTTGGTGTATTAGTTGGTTGGTATGATTTTTTTGTTTGTAGTATGTTTCTTTTAGATACTCATTATGGAGAATCTTTTTATATCTCTTGTAGCATTTGTTTCCTTTTCAATATTAAGAATTATCTTCTTATTGACCCAAGCATTATCTGTTTTCCTCTTGTATGTTGTGGTTTTGGTTTCGCTGACTATTATTTTCGTCAGGGTACTTATCAAATCTTGAAAGGTTTGTAATTTTGACTTATCAATTTGTGAAAATTTTAGTTTTATATTATCATATTTGATTTTATGTTTTTGTATTCTAACATATTTTGCTTCATTTTGTTTACTTGCTTTGTATGTTATGATTATAGCGTGGTGATCTGATATATAGCATGGCTCAATGTTTAAGTTCAATTTGTCCATATGATTATTTGTCAAGATGTGGTCTAATATTGCAGTTCGTCTCGTGGTATCATTATGTGGCAACCCTGTTCTTTTATTAAGTTTTTATACCTCTCTATGCATGTATTATCTTGTGTTATATCAATATTTAAGTCACCCATGAGAATATGATTCGATTTATCAATTAGTATTTTTTGTTCTAGGACACTAAATAAAATTGTACTTTCAATATTTGGTGATCTATAGATTACTGTCAGATGGCGATTATGTGAAATTAAGGGTAATTTAATTATCTCAATACCTGTGATTGTCGTATTTAGTATTACGTTAAATTTAATATCATTTCTAATATAAATCACCAATCCTCCACCTCTAGATTTTCTACAGTTAAATACTGCCTTAAAATTATTTAGATGGTAATAGTCAGTTTTATCTATATGTAACCAAGATTCGGTTATGGCTATAACGCCTAAAATCTTATACAAGGATGGTAGGGATTGGATATGATCAAATTTATTTTCATTTATTGTAATTTTATAAGATCCTCATTACTTTTTATTTGTATTATTTTCGACTTTTCATTCTTTCTGATAAATATTTTTCCATGCTTTACCCATACAAATTTATATCCATTCTGTTTCTGTAATCTCGTTTCATAAAACAACTTATTGGTGTAGTTAGTTAGTTGTTCATTGAAATATGTTACTTGATTTTCTCCTTTTAGATTACATTCCAACACTTTGATTGACCCTACATCCTTTCTCATTTTCAAGACATTATTTCGTATTTCTTGTGATTTGAATTTTAGTACAATTGGCCCTGTGTCTTTGCCTTTTCTGTACGCTTCTATTATGTCATTACTGATTATTTTAACATTAATTCCTTTCAGTACTTTTTTAGTAATTTCTTCTGCTTCTTCATCACTTTCTTGGTTAGGAATTCCACTTAGATTTAAGCAGTTGTTTACGTTTTCTTGTTCTAATTCGTTGCATCTATCTTCCACCTCAACTATCTTCTTCTTAAGCAGTTCATTTTCTTTTTTAAATCCCTTTTTTAAGTTGTTTAACTTTTCGTTTTATACACGTATTGCACACTTTCTCTTAATTTTTTAAATTCTTTTATTAATTCCTTGATGTTTCTGGGGTCCAAGTCCTACTCGTCCTCGCTGTGTTTTTTTGGGGGCATTCTATCCTTAACTAATGACCATAAGTATACAATTACTAAATAAATATTATTAAATACGTGAGAGTAAAATAATAATTCTGGGCAAAATTACAAAGGCACACGCTTGCATGCAGTGACTTAGTTTGACACAAACAGGTTCACTAGACTTCAGAAGGGTAAACATAAGATAACAAAGGAATAATAGGATATTATAATATTCAATTTAATTATTTTGTAATAAAAATTAAAAATATATTCTAGGTAGAAATCATTAAAGAGGCACATTGTTATGCAAATTTGGTTTTAGTTGATCTAAACACTAAGTAGGGGACAATACTTAGTTTTCTTAGCAACGAAGAAAGAAAACTTTCTTTTCATACGAATTCTTAGAAAAATTGACCGTCTCGACTAGAATTCGAACCCACATACCCTGCGCCCATGAGCAGACATCATACCCACTAGGCTCGCAGGTGATGTGGTTGCCGAGATTATATGTTGTTTCTAAGTGGCGATAAGTGATATTCAATTGACATACAGTGCCATTTGTCAGTATGATGCAAGTCGATATGCTACCCCTATTATCGTGATTAAAAAAACTACGGAAAAATGTTAAAATAATATATTTATTAGGGTGACCAGATTTTTTTTTAGAATCGGCTCTTCATCTGGAATTAGTCATAGTGATCCTTGAGAAGTCCTGTTACCAAATATCAGGTCATTTGATTGAAGTTTAGAGGTCGCTCAAATCAAAAGTATGAAGAAAAACCTGAAAATCTGGTTTTTCGGCGGATAAAAATCTGTGGCATTTCCAAAACCCATTACTAAGTTGCCGTAACGTACTTGTCCATTGAAAAACATTATATAGAAAAGGTTTTGATTATTAAACTCATAATATTGGCGGTATTTGAAACGCAGCGTACATTTTTAGATGTTAATTTGAGTTAAAATTTTCGAATTTCCAGAAAACTTGACGTACAACTTCGGTTAACAGATGACTTCATAGCTGTTTTAGGTCCTAAACACTAAAGAATACGTGTAAGACATAGTGCTAGACCTTTGCGCCAGTTACTGGTACCTCCCACTTTCTGTAACCCGGAATTTCGTCCATTTGCTCTGGGCGGCGTTTTCAAGATTTTTGTCTTTATTCATTAAACACTTAAATTAAGTACTAACATTCTAATAACATATCTCATGTTTTTAATTTAAAACATGGTTAGTGTCAGGTTTAAACAATTGAATTTTTGAGAGGTAGTCCAAGTATTTACACTTTCTAGTGCTCTCATAAACCTGTTTCAATATTCTAAGATTAGATCTTTTACCATTCGGGAATTGCTGTTGATGACTAGGCACATATTTATATAGGTACTGCTTTTGCCCTTCTGAATTCGTAATCAAAGTGTTAAACTTCTTAGCCAAGGTTACGGCCCTTTCAGCCGTGTTATTTACCACGCGCAACTGTGATAAATATGTTTTTCATATACTATATTCATCATTTGATTCCCACAAACTAGGATCAATGTTCAGAAAATCTTTGTCGATTCCGAAACGCGAGAACAATTTTTTGTATTGATTCGAAAACAAATCTGGAATTTCAAGGTTGTTCCTCAACTCGGGTGCACTATTCAAGTTGATTTTAACCCGTTTGAACTGAACATTGCACTTAATATTGTTTTTAAGCGTGTCGACGATTTTCCTATTCGTATCGACGAAGACATTTTCATCAAATAACGATAATCCGATCGCTTTATTGGATATATACCAAAGATTATTCGCGAATTTGTTCAGCGCGGCAGAAACAACTGCCGTCATTTTCTTCTTTGTATAAAATTCTACAGAAACTTAAACTCATTGCTTGGACTATATAACGCATTCGAAGCAGTGAACAACGCTTTTACATAAAACTTTACAGTAAATATGAAAATGTCTCCGTCGAGGGATGTATAGTCAAGAGAAGCAGCTAATGTACATTAAATAGAAATTAATGCTAGATTTGTCAGCTTTGACTGACTCATGGAATTGCGTAAATAGTGTTTTAAGTTTTTTTTAATTTAGACATTTTTTTAACCACGCAATTCCTCTTAAAGATCATTCCCATTTACATCTGAATTTTCAAGTATATCATCCCTGGGTTTGAAGATGTATAAAAACTGAAATTTTTTGCTGTGGGTTTCTAAAAGGGTAAATCGTTCATTTAAGGAATTAAGTGTTATATCCGTAGTATAATTGAAAAAGTTTATTCTAAATTTATCTTCCTCCGCAACTTTTCGTCAAATTCTAGCTTTTTCTTTTTAGATCTAACCTTCCTTTAGGCCAAAAATCAGTGCTACACTCAAGCTTCTCAGCAATTTCATTAGCAGCAATCCTCATCTCTTCAAATCCGAGTTGCCTGTAACTTTTTACTTTTTCTATTACTTCCGCTAGCATTCTTGCGCAATCCAATTTATTCATAGTAAGAGACTGCAATAGCTTCGAGACTGAATTAGTTTGCAATAAAATATTATGCCAAAGATTTACATCGCATACAAACTTATATTTTTTAATACTTGTTACCAATTTGTTGTTGTTGTTTAATTCTAGTTTCTGCATCTCGTGTCGCGTCTTCCATTATTTTGAATAATGTATCATATATTTTTCAGAGTTGATACCGCAAAGGTTTTGCCCGCCTAGTAGCACTCAATGGTTTGAGAGTTAAGTGTGAAATATATTTTTTCAGCATCTTCCAGCGCTTTGTAGACCCAGAAAAGCAATTATATAGTTCTTGTGCAACAGAAAAAAAGAGTTGTTTCTGTAGAAGACGCTGCATCACAACTAGGTTTAGAGAGTGACATGGACAAGCAACATAGAACGCCCGCGAATACTTTTTAAGTATTCTGTATTGTACACCATTTCTGATTCCTTTCATATTATCACCATTGCCATAGCTTTGCCCTCTAAGCCACTTCAACTCAAAACCGATTTTATTTTCAAAATGAAAAGATAAGTTCGGTCAAACTCTGTCCTGTTAAATTAGTTGTTTCATAAATACCAATAAAGAATTCGTCAATTTCTTACTTATTTTCAATTGGGTTTCACATGTTAACTCTTATTATTAATGAGAGATGTTCAATATGACTTGCATCTTGGGTATAATCAGCAATTATGGAAAAATATTTAGATTTTGTTATTATTTCTAAAATTTTACGTGAAATTTCATTTTCCATCAAATTTATAAGTTCTCCTTGTATATTATCGCTTAGATAATCACTGATCATTTAAAAGACTCTCGTTGAACTCTTCTAATATGTTCTTCCATAACTGGATTAAACTCGGCAAGCAATTCAACCAGCTTTAGAAAACACACAATCACCATTCTAAAACAATTAGATTATATAAACAAAGTACAAGATCTTTTACAAGATAACGACTTTATCGAATTAACTAAAGATCCAACCGCAGACACACAAAAATCTATCGCCGCACTTTTAAATGTTTGCGAAGATTTTATTAGTGAAAAACTGCAGTACAAGTATAAGGAAATGAACCCTAAAGCCCCGGTTTTATATGGAATGCCAAAAATACATAAAGTTAACATCCCAATACATCCAGTAATTTCCTAATATAATAACGCACCCACTTATAAAATAGCAAAATTTCTCAACGCCTTAACCCCAAAAATAATCCAATGCAATTCAAAATTTTCAATAAGGAACTCAATGGAATTTGTAGAAAAAACTAAACAAGTTCACATCCCACAAAAATATATTTTAGTACCCTTTGATGTCAAAAACTTGTTCACGTGCATTTCAATAGATGAGTTGAAGAAACTAATCGAAACGAAGATAACAACTAGCGATCATGAGTCTAAACAAGAAATATTACAACTCCTATTTTTTTTACATCGACTTTAATTATTTCCAATTCCATCATAAATTTTATAAACAAAAAGAATGTCTGGCTATGGGATCACCATTATCATCATTGATGGCAGAATTATTCATGGCATTTTTTGAAGAAAAACTATTCAAAAGAAATTCACAGCTAATCAATAACGCCAAATTTTGGTGTCGCTACGTAGATGATGTATTCTGTGTTTGGACAGGTACAGATCGACAATTAGATCATATTCTTAAATTTCTCAACAGCATCAATAGCAATATACAATTTACCATGGAAAAGGAGGAAAACCACAGTATAATTTTTTTAGATCTGACAATAATTGCAATAAATCAAAAACTAACATTCAGAATATACAGAAAGCCAACTAATACAGACACCATAATTCCGGTAGATTCAAATCAATTCATCTCTATTAAGAATTCAGCGCTTAATTCTTACATACTTAGACTTATAAATATACCACTTATAATAAAAGAAAATTTTGACGTAGAATTGGCAACCATAATACAGATTGCTTTAAATAATAGATATCATGAACGAGAATACTTAAGCGAAAATTTGAAAATAACGTACAAAAACTACTATATAATGGCATCAATATCAATGAAGATCAACCCCTATACTGCGCCATTGATTACATACAACCTACGAGTCAGAAGATCGGCAGAAAGCTGAAACGACACAATATAAAGGCAAAACAAGTTAATAGTAATAATTTAGGTAAATCTATAAACAATAATAAAATTATTTTACGGTATAAATTAAAAAAACAGCGGTGTTTACTAATTAGAGTGTCAGGACTGCGATGCCATTTATGTAGGACAGACGGGAAGAAATTTTCATACTAGATTAAATGAACACGAAAGAGATATAAAACAACAGAAAACCAAATACGGCATGGCCAATCATGGGACGATAAACAAACATGTTATTGGCGGCATTAAACTGGTGCATAATTACCCAAAGGGAATAAGACTTAATATTTTAGAAGGTTTAGAGACTTAGCGGGCAATTAAACAAGACTTTAATTTATAAATCCACCCTTCAAATGTTCACTTGTTCCTTGAAAGAACTCTTTTCCAGTGCTAAATTTCCATATCAATAATTTTTTGATATTCGGTGTCAATAGTTTGGTTCATTTTTAAACGAGTGTCAAATTCTATCCATTGTCTATAAGAATTTCTGTGATTTTCAGATTTTTCATGTATTGTTAGCGCACATACAAGATATCACCGGTCAGAATAATCTTTTTAGACCAATCATGGAAAGACGAGTTTTCAAACAATATGCAGCAAAAGCCAAAAACGCCATCAGTTGTAACAGAGTAAATCAATAAATTTCTCTCAACAATTTCACCATTGCTTAATACTTTGCAATAATGAGAGGGTGAAAATTTGCGTCTTCCTGTGTTAATAGGAAATTCCAGTTCTTTAACTTGACGTGGATTTCTCTCAGCCAGTATCTGATGAGTTTTGGATGACATGCAGAAAATATTCCATAGTGCAGGATCGACAGAGATCTTCTTTATTGCTGGAACTCACTGCATTAAAATATGTGTTATTTATTAATTATTCAAAATGTCATATTTCTTGTATATATTAAGAATGAAATAAAAGCATTATATAACTCAAATTTAAAGAGCATTTGCTATGATTAATAAATATTTATAGTGCATTGAAATATAATTAAAGAAATACGTCAAAGAAATTTCAATTAAAATACACTGTTTCCTTTAGCAAAACTGTACAACGCTATACAATGGATGAACTATGCACTGCACCCATTGTCTAGAATGTGTGTTCTAGACAATATCACACGACCAGAGCGTAACAAGTTTAGTCGCCTGCTGTGCTAATGGCTAGTACTAAGTCAAAGTTTCGTTGCAAACTCGATCAATCAATTCTCTAATAGCCCATTATTTAGTTTAATCATTGCGATATATTAAAATTTGCATAATACATCCGTAGTGCACTATACATATATTGCAGGAATTTAAATAGTGCAATACTGAGGCGATTCGAGAAGCGCATACTATTGAACGTGCCAACGCCAGAAGCACGCGCTGATCTCTTCAAGCATTACTTCAGCTGCCAGCACAAGGCATTCACAGACGACGATTTCCGCTGGATGGCGGCAAATACCAATTACTTCTCCGGCGCGGATATCAAACTGGTCTGTAAGGAGGTTTTGATGACAACATTGCGCGATAAGCTAGTTCACATCAGCAGCAATAAGATAGGTAAGTAGGTCTTTGGCGCTTATAATTTTTACTTTATTATTTTCATCCGCAGGTAAAATGGACAAAGGTCTCAGAACTCCGACTCTCGAGGATGTAAAGGAAGCTATTCAGAAGCGTAATCCAACAAGCCATGCCGAGATTATCGAGAGGTATGCTGAATGGGCACGTACTTACGGGACCTTGTGATTTAGAACAACTTCCAAACTTTTATACACTCAATATTTTTATAATAAAATTTATGCATCCACTAACATGTTTTATTCATATAATACATAAACACGACTTGGCTCTGATCTCGTTATAACGCATGATTATGCTATCGACCCATTTCTCAATCACAGTACATTAACATCATCCACTAATTAGCTTTAATTAAAAGAAGTACGTGGCACTAATAGTTAATTAGTATCCGTTCCGCGTGAATTGTTTATGAAATGGGGCGGAAAACGGGGCCTAATAATAGCGACTACTTGGAACTTACATGAAATTTATTGATATTGATTGGAACCAATATATTTTTGTGGCTTTCAATAAAGTTACTAAAAATTTATCGTCGCATAAAACTGTGGTAAACTTAGTCGTATAAAAGCCTGAGTGTGGTAGTTCTATAAGTGTAACATTCGGATTTTATTTAAAATTGATGCTTATATAAATAAACCTTATAAAACATTTAAAGAAATTCAATAATATATAACACTTTATAGTAATAACTGCAAAAAGATATATAATACGCGATGGAATATAGCACCAAATAAAATTTAGATATTTTGTTCTCAGCAAATAATGTTACTGATTTTTTGTTTTTGTGTCTTATACTATTTGAATAGTAAAGAAATTAATTATAGTAAATTAAAAAAATCAATAATCGTTTGCTCTAAATGTATTACACAATAATAAAATAAAATAAATCCTTTGGTTCGTTGTAGAAAAGTAAATAATAAATGTAATTTTTTTTTTTTTTAAAGTCTCACTGTTGTAGATTCACGAAATGTTTTCATATTTTTAAATTTAGTATTACACAATAAAAAAATAATATTCGACTTAAGCCAAAATAATATCTCGTTTTATGACTGTGTGTGACTAATGTATTTAAGTGGCTTTTAAAAATAGATAGCACTTATTCTTTTTATATTAGGAACGTTAAAATCCGCAGAGAAATAAAAACTGGTCTACAATCATCTCTATAAAATCGCCCATTTTATAAAGAGCTTTTCATTGCAGTTGACATGTATTATGATTTCATGCTGCATGGAATCAAGTGCACCGTATCTCAACTGTAATTGGATGAGGCTATTCTAAATTGTTTTACCAATATTATCTGGGATCCTCCCTATCATGCTTAGCAACGCCAAAGCCCAAAAATTGATAAGTCATCTTTGGAGTGCTCTTCTAAAGCGTCAATAAATATTTGATTTCAGTATTTTCACGTCTAATATTCTTCTTTAGCTTTTGAATTGTGGCAGGTTTGTTGACATAGACACTTCCCTTGAAACGTCTCTAAAAAACGTCTAGTGTGGTTAGATTGCTAGACCTCGCTGATCAATTGAGGCCATCGTTTGAGAAATAAGACGAACAGTAAATTTGTTTAAAGTAAATTGGCTGTTTTAGGTGCTATGTGATGTATGGTTCCATCTTTTTAAAATATAAAGTTCAAATCATTAGAGAAAAAGTTTTTGAGCATCCCCGATAGTGCACACCATTGACTTTAATAGCGCTACCGGCTTCGTTCTCAAAAAAGTAAGGACTAGTGATTCCTTCAGCCTACCATGCACAACAAACAGTACATTTCTCTCGATGTATTGGTTTTAAATCAAAAACATTTTGGAAAATTATATTTATATTGTATTTCTTTATTAGATATACCAAGAACAAAAACAAACTTATCTTCAATGACCAACCCTCAGCACTTGAATTATTGAAGTTTTCATTCAGTGGATACTGGTAATTTCAATTTTTTTTATGACAAAACCCACATGCAGCGTGATTGCTTAAAAAAATCGAATGGTCTATTGTAACTTAAATAATAATAATAAGATTTGGAAACTATGGCGCCGATGAAAAGTAGCGAAGTAGAAAAAGCGTGTTACCACTGTTCCGTCAGTATAAAAAAGTTCGTGGAGTGTGTAGACTGTAAAAATGTGTACCATCCAATGTGTCTGCTGAAAATTCACGGCATGCTCGTAGACGACACCGGTGAAATTCGATGTTGTGGCAAACTAACCTCACAAAATACAACAGTAGATTCCGATACTGAAACAATGTGCAAAGAGGCTAACGAATTGATGGAAGTCGACTATATGAAAAGTATAATTAAACATAAAGACGAAATGATCCTGGAATTAAGGGACAAAATAATAGTTTTAAAGAAATATGTAAGTCATCTTGAACAAGTGCAGCAGCAAGAGCCATCTGTTATTTCATTTCATAAATCGACAAATGTACCTAGCATTGCCGAAATTGACTTATCTCCAGCGACAAAAAACATGGAATCCGCGACCGAAGCGGATGGATATACTTCGAACAATTTATCTCGCGACAAAAATATCGAAAAAGAAAACAATAACAAACGATAGCGATACTAAATCCAAAAGAGTTAATA
This sequence comes from Ontholestes murinus, assembly GCA_963969525.1. NCBI lineage: Eukaryota > Metazoa > Arthropoda > Insecta > Coleoptera > Staphylinidae > Ontholestes > Ontholestes murinus. Next base: position 86,673 of record CAXAKX010001334.1, on the reverse strand, counting down.
CCTCGATCAGCTCAACAATCTCCATCACACAAGAAACCGCCGGAACAAAAATAACGGAAATAAAAGCAAAGAACAAAACCGACATATTAAATACGAAAAAAAATGTTGTTGGTTGTAACAATAAACTAAACGATGTAGTCTTTGTAGAAAACAAAAAAATATGGATTCACGTCGGCAAATTTAATACTAGCTTTACATCAGAAAAATTTAATAACCTTTTGAAAGATAAAATCGGTAGTAACCATTTTTCAATAATCGAAATAAATCGGGAAAATCGCAATACTAATGAAAGAGGAGACGGTACCTCTTATAATGAATCCCGACTTATGGCCCGAAGGCATAAAAGTGAGTCCCTTTCGCTCCTTTCGCCCCTCTACCACCAGATCCAATCGACAAGGAAACAAACCAATTCACAATAAATATAACAAAAATTAAAGTTCTCCACCAAAATATTAGAAGTGCATTTCATAAGCTAGACCAAATGCACGCAGCGATCCAAGAGGAACGACCCAATATCATATGCATGACAGAGACCTGGAGCAATAAATATAATATTAATATTACAACCCTACCTGGATACACCATTGGATCTTACTTCATCAGAAAAAATGGACAACATAGAGGAACTACAATTCTCACAGACAATAAGTTCAAAACTAAACAATATAGGCGGGCAGAACTATTTTGTGTAGAATCGCACATTGAATGTGCCACCAGTACCGTTATTATTAATAATGAGAGTGTTGGAATTTTAAGTATATACCGACCAACAGGGGGTGATAAAAACATATTTTATGACAAATTAAATCAATTGATAAATGAATTCCACCAATCATACAAATACATTATTATATGCGGAGATTTGAATATTAATTGGCTAGATGACTGCAACTACACTAAACTACTACGTGATATCTTTGCCTCTCATAATATAATTAACAAAATACAAAAACTTACGAGACTGGAGAGTATAAGAGGACTGTGTGAAACGCAAATCGATTACGCGGTCACCAATTTGCCTACCGAGTGTTTCACCGCCTATAATATTAACATAAACTTATCTGACCACCTTGGACAGATTTTAGAGGCAAATATCGATTTCGATAAAAAGGCATCAAAAAATGAAACATATACGATCTGTCGATCAGTAACGGAACTCAACATAAATGAACTAAAATCCAGACTAAATAAAATTAATTGGAAATTTATTGAAACCAATGATGTAAATTTATCATATAAAAGATTTGAAGAAGAATTATTACATCACTTCCATGCTACCTGTCCAATCATGAAAAAGGCTACGAAACAAAAGGCAAAATGGAAAAACTGGGTTAATAACGAAATAAAAATGTCAAGTAAGTGCTTAAAAGATTTATTTAGACTAAAAATGGAATCATAGTCACACGAATTAGATGCGCAGTATAAAAATGAAAAGAAAAGGCACAAACAATTAATTAATAAAACAAAAAAAGCTGCACTCTCCAACCAAATTGAGCAAGCGAGTAATGTACAAAAGGAAATTTGGAAAATTATAAACCAAGAACTTGACAGGAAAACGAAAAACAAACACATTACTTTGTTGGTGGATGGAAATACAGTGCACCCTTCCCAAATATCAAATGAGTTTGGTCAATACTTCTCCACAGTAACCCAGGATAAGCTGCAAGCCCATTTCGAAAATAATCCATCACTGCAGTGTACAACGTCACACCGGACAATTAATACCACATTCTTCCTGAAGCCTGTGTCTCCTCAGGAGGTATTTAATATCATATTATCGTTGAACAGCAAAACCAGTTCAGGAAAAGACGAGATAAGCTCGAAAACACTGAAAATAATTGCCAGTGAAATAAATACTCCAATCGCTTTTCTAATAAATCAATGTTTCGAAATGGGAGTATTTCCCAACTCCTTGAAAATTGCTAAAGTTGTGCCAATTCACAAAAAAAGGGTCGCAAACAGATATTGCAAATTATCGTCCAATTTCTCTAATAAACGTAATCTCAAAAATATACGAAAAATGTTTAATGAACCAACTGTGGGGGTACATTACCAAATATAAAATACTGGCAAGTAATCAACATGGATTCTGTACAGGGAAGTCAACGGAAACAGCCAGCATGAATTTACTAGAGGAAGTGCATAAACATGTGGACTTAGGAATATGTGTTGCCGGGTTATTTTTTGACCTTTCACGTGCATTCGACACTGTTAATTCCCAGTTTGTGTACGATAAACTTTGTGCTCTGGGTATTCGCGGTCATGTTGCGGAGCTGGTGCTATCATTCCTCTCTGGAAGAAAAATGTACACCTCAGTGAACGGAAATAAGTCAGAAGTGTTTAAGATCGACTCTGGTGTGGCACAAGGTTCTACATTTGGCCCCTTATCTTTCTACTCTATATTAATGACTTAGTCGAATATATAAGTAACGGATATATGGTCAATTTTGGTGATGACACTGCCATTATTGTTTCTGGCAAAACGCAAACTGAATTGTTAAACAAAATCAATACCGTAACAAATGAAATGACGGACTGGTGTAACAAAAATAACCTCCTCCTCAATGCAGATAAAACAATCAAAATTCAATTCTTTAATAGAAAACCACCAATAAGCCGTCTGCAAAATGGCGTATCAACAGTAAAATTTCTAGGATGTGTCGTTGACGAAAGGCTGTCGTGGAGTCAACATATTGACCATGTAGCGGCTAAGATGAACAGCGCTTATTATGCTATTCTAAAACTTAAAACCTCACTAACTACAACATCGTTACTACATGTGTATTACTCGTTAGCATACCCGCACTTAGCCTACAATATCACTGCATGGGGGAGAGCTGATATAACTAGACTAATTGTCTCCCAAAAACGAATAATTCGTTTGATATTTAATATAAAAAGAATGAATACTTGTAGAGACACATTCCGAGCACACAATATACTAACTTTGTCATGTATATTTATTTTTAAATGTGCTGTTTACGTGTATAACAACAAAGGAATATTCAAAACAAATAGAGATACTCATAAATATCACACCAGAAACAATGACATATTAAGAGTCACACGCCATAATACAACTTTGTACGAGAAGTCGGGAAAATACTCATGTCTCGTTATTTATAACAAATTACCAGATTTCATCAAAAACTTTGCTGAACTAACATCTTTCAAGAGACAATTAAAAAAGTTTCTAATCCTAAAGTGTTACTATACATTTAATGAATTCATGTCAGACGCAATGTGATTTTTTTTTTTTTAATTTAAAATTTTTTTAACATTTCACTCTGTTGTCCTGTTATAAATGATTGTGATTAGTTTTTATATTGACAATTATGTATTTGTATGTGCGTATATCTTATAATCTTATAATTTAAATGTAGCTTTACTATTTGACGTATACATCTACCAAATGTTATCTGTGCTATTCTGTACTTTACATTGTAAATGGTAGCTAAGTAAGTAAATAAATAAATAAATAAATAAATAAATAAATAATAATACAGGGTGAGTTTTTTTCGATGTTCACTATGGGGATCTCGGAAACTATAAGAGATAGAGAAACGGTTAAATGGGGAAAGAAGTGTAGATTTATGAGACGAATAAAATTCCACGTTCAAAGTTTTCAAAAAAGTCAAGGGTAACTAGATATTTTGAAAAAAGTAAAAAGTGTCAATTTTTTCAAATCAATATATCTCGGTTATTATAACAGATAGAAAAAAACTGTAAAGGACAAAGTTTTAGATAATTTTATGCAGATTAATAAAAAATAATCAGAAAATTTTTATCGCCATTATTTTCCGAGATATGACGCAAACTTACATTTTTTTAAATGGAAACCATAGTTGGCTGTGACCTCATTCAAAAGGTAATTTTTTTCTCTTTAATCCAATATGGCATACGACATAGTTATTTCTAAAAATGAGTGAGTTATAGTCATTTTAAATTTTATTATAAATAAAAAATGGGTAGCCATGAAAAAGGTGAAAGTAAAACAATTGCAGCTGTTTATAATATTAGTAATATTGTAATTTTTAGTTTTACAGAGATAAACCAAAATAAAACAACTGCATAAAGTAATTCTGTAATTATCAATATATCAATGGGATAGAAATTTTAATATTAAAGAAATATGGTCAAAGAGTCCACTATTAATACTATTATGGCATAAATTATATCTTTTTAAAATTGAATTTATGGTTTGTTAACTATTCTCATGTAAATTGAATTAAATGTTTCAATAAAAACTAGTTTATGATCCTCCACAGATTGATATGATTTTTCATATACTTTGTTTTTTACATAACCCCACAGAAAAAAATTCTAAAACGCGCAGATCGGGAGATCTAGGTGGCCCTGGGATTGGTTTATTTCTTCCCACTTATGAGTTAGGAAAAGCATCATTTAAATAATTTGTAAAGCCAACATGTTATGAGGTGGAGCACCGTCATATTGATACCATTTTAATCTTGCTTGTAATGATAAATTTAAACAATCGAGCGTATCTTCAAATGTTTTCTGAAGAAAATAAAAGTAATAGTTTCACTTAGTGAGCTTTCAAAAATATATGGACCGAGAATTATTAATCCAAACACACCATGGATTAAACCCAAATTTAATTTGTAGTTTTCTCTGTGAAACTTCTCGTGGATTCTCTTAAGTTCATCTATGTTCATTGTGGCGATTAAAAATACCACAATTAGTGAATCGCGATTCATCTGTTCATAATATTTTTGTAAGAAACGTATTATCCTCTTGACAAATGGGTTTATACCACATACAGAAGGCCATTTGATAATTACAAAATTATTATTCTTATGCTGGTTTTTCATTTTTATTTAACTTTGTAAAACTAATAATTACAATATTGCTGTTATTATAAAGAACTTCAATTGTTTTACTTTCATCTTTTTCATGGCTACCCATTTTTTATTTATAATAAAATTTAAAATGACTATAACTCACTTATTTCTAGAAATAACTATGTCATATGTCATATTGGATTAAAGAGAAAAAAATTACCTTTTGAATGAGGTCATAGCCAACTATGGTTTCCATTTAAAAAAATGTAAGTTTGCATCATATCTCGGAAAATAATGGTGATAAAAATTTTCCGATTACTTTTTATTAATCTACATAAAATTATCTAAAACTTTGTCCTTTACAGTTTTTTTCTATCTGTTATAATAACCGAGATATATTGATTTGAAAAAATTGACACTTTTTACTTTTTTCAAAATATCTAGTTACCCTTGACTTTTTTGAAAATTTTGAAAGTGGAATTTTATTCGTCTCGTAAATCTACACTTCTTTCCCCATTTAACCGTTTCTCTATCTCTTATAGTTTCCGAGATCCCCATAGAAAACATCGAAAAAAACTCACCCTGTATATATTTTGGTAATATATTTCCAAAATTTGGGAAATAAGATTCAAGATATCCAATTTAATTATGAACCGGAGCAAGTATGATATTATAATTTTGGTATAAACCTGGTTGGATGAGTTAGTTGTCGACACTGAATTAAACTTTCATGGTTATAGACTGTTTCAACTTGATCGTTCATGCCTAAGTGCTGATCGCTGTAAATACTGAAATCGACTGCGTCGAAATTAATAAATGTTTTAATGGCGCCTAACACTTATTTTTCATGGTTAACAACAAATGCATCGTGTTAGCAACACATATCCCATCTCAGTCCGACGTTTTATTGCACAAACAATACCCAGAAACCCTGGAGTGGATTTTCTCTGATCATCCTAATTCTGAATTCATCTTATGCGGATATTACAACCTCCCTTCCGCCAGTTAGGACAGGTGGGACTTAAGTGGCATCAATATGTTAAGTGACGATAGTCGCTCTTTTCAAGCTTAAGTGTTAAGTTCTAGTTTTGATTTTCACAAGTAACGCCAGTGCAACGCAACTCCCAATAACAGAATATCTTTTCTGGGTCTAAGCTTTTCTAATTTTGACAATTTATCTATTACCTCGTTAATAATCCCCTATTCGAGAACAGTATTTTTTATAAAATAAGCCAAATTTGGCAAGATAATGATGAATTCTTCATCATAGAGACTTTCTATGGCAGCACTGGCAGTGGAAGAACATTTTATTATGAACTCAAGCCTTTTCGTGTGCAATCAAATTTGTTGTAAGAATTTATTGTTACATATGTATTTTCTATTATATTATCTAAGCACAGTGGATAAATAAATACTATTAACTACTACTATTAGCGAGAAAGCTATGTTTACCAAGTGCAATCCCCTCTAATGATCTTGATGATTATGATATTTTTTACAACTATTGCAGTATTATTTGTCATCTATTCAAGGTTTGTTGGTAACAACTGCTTATCAACCATGATACCGAATTTGATGCTGATGTATTTTCTGATGTATTTTTGGCTTAATAAAAAAGTTTGTTCCAGTAAGAATCTCGAAAGTTTTAAATATCCCAAAATGGTACAATAGAGATTTGATAAAGTTGATATAAGAAAAAACAAGCTTATCGTACAGTTAAACAAACCAGCTAATTACGAAATTTTGCCACCTTTATAGAAGAGCTAGAGCACACTGTTCTAGAATAAGTAAAGACCTCCATACATAGGTTATATGAGAGTGACGTGGAAAACAAAATCAATACCGACTGTAAATATTTCTGATCATTTATAAAATCACAGCAACAAACCTATGGCTTTTCAAACATTATGTATATTAATGATAAAATGAGCAAAGATGGCCAGGATTGTGCTGACATTTTTGAAGAATATTTCATACGTGCTCATGATAACACCCCAGCTAATTAGTTATTTCTCCGCGGTTATAATAACAAATTAATTTAAAGTAACGAGTGTTGACATGTTTAATGTAATTCTGGCTGTATCTAAGGATTGTAGATATGACCCCCATAATATCCTTACTATTTTATTAGAAAATACTCTTTCTCCTTTACTGAAGCATTAAATATTCTATTCGATTAATATCTAATCTCCAGCATATATCCGTTAATTTGGAAAGAATCATTCATTATTATATTATTTATTGTCATGGTTAAAAAGTTATTTGATGCATGGTAGGCAATTTGTGAATTTTGCTAACTACCGCTCACATACGCTGTGCTCTAAGGTTCGCACTCCGGTCCTATTTTATTCCTTCTATTTGTAAACGATTTGGGGCATGTTTGACGAACTGCAATATTCATTTATTTGCTGATGATCTAAAACTATACATCCCCAAAAAATCTCGAATAATATATCGAGATAGCAAACCGATTTTTACTTTCCCTATATAGTATATATAGGGGAAGTATTGTTTTCGTGCGTGAAAATGTCTGTGGGCGCTGTATCTCAAAAACGAATGATCCGATTGAGATGAAACTTTAAACTTAAGGTTTTATCGTTAAAAACTGGAACTGAAACGCTTTTGGTAAACATTCATTAACCGGAAGTGGATGTTAACTCGAGGCCGTATTTTGTTTTTTCCGATATTTAAAAAAATGAAATATATTACAAAACCTTTCAAACAAAAGTTAAAGGGAATGAAAAACTAAACAAGTTTTATTAAAATATATTTTTCATAAAATTCTTAACTTTCGAGAAAAAATAATAAAAATTGAAAATTTTGATATTTTTTGTTAATTGTTAATAAACTATTGAAGTCATATAAAATTTACATAACAAATAATAGTAGAGATCCAAAACTGAACAAATTAGTATGAATTGCTTTTTTCCGTAAACCTCATAGTTTTCGAGTAAATACAGGGTGTCCCGTTAATGCGGGGAAATGGCTAGACCATAGATTCCTGGGGTCAAAATATGACGATTTAACGCAACTTATCTATATCCAAAAATTTACGGTTAAGCCGGAATTTGGCTTCAAAGTTTAAATTTTTTTTATTTCTTTTGTTTATAACAATTGAACGCTTTATTTGATTTGAATGAAACTTATTATTAATAAGTACCATAATATCATACATCATTTCAGTTATTGTTGGCATTAGTAATTGACAGGAAGTATAAAAAACAGTAGTACCACCACTTAAAAACTAAAATATTTTTTTATTGGTGCATCGAATAAAATCCAAAAAAATCTACTTGAAAGGGCATTAGATTTAAAAACTTTTTTGACTCTTACTAGATTTTGATATCTTGTACGGTTTTTGCACAAAAAAATAAAATATGAATATAGTATACTCATCATGCACTCATTAATAAGTAAATAAACTTTCTCTATTGAATAAAAATTAAATAATATCAATTAATAAAATAAATCAAAACAACATCTAACACTTTTCAAACAATTTTCTTTGCAAAATCCTAATACAAACAAGATATCTGTTTGTTCCAAATATGAATATTTATGAACTATAATAAAGTTAAAAATTAATTGTTAAAAGACCCTAAATAATTATTACTATACATAATTTACATTTTTTAAACAAAGACGGCCACGAAAAACATTTGTTTTCGATTCGATGAAAAACTTGATTTTGTTTTTACTAGATAAAAAATATATATTTTATTTTTTTGTGGGAAAACCGTAAAAGATATCAAATATTATTAAGAGATAAAAAAGTTTTTAAATTAAATTGTCTTTCAAGTAGTATTTTTAATTTTTATTAGATCCACCAATAAAAAAATATTTTAGTTTTTAAGTGGTGGTACTACTGTTTCTTATACTTCTTGTTAACCAATAATAGTCATAATAACTGAAATGATATATTATATTATGGTAGTTATTAAAAATAAATTTCATTAAAATCAAATAAAGCGTTCAATTGTTATAAACAAAAGAAATAAAAAAAATTGAAACTTTGAAGCCAAATTCCGGCTTAACCGTAAATTTTTGGATATAGATAAGTTGCGTTAAATCGTCATATTTTGACCTCAGGAATCTATGGTCTAGCCATTTCCCCGCATTAACGGGACACCCTGTATAGGGAAATTACTATGATAGCCACATCACCATTTGTGGAAAATATTGTTTTCGTGAATGATAATGTCTGTGTATGTTTTATCATTAAAAAAGCTTTTGATGAACATTCATAAACCGGATGTTACATTGAGGCGTTTTTTTGTTTTTTCTCGATATTTAAAATCCAAATTTAAAAAATATTACATAACTTTTCAAACAAAAGTTAAAGGGAATGAGAAACTGAACAAGTTTTATAAATTCAAGTTTTTCATAAAGTTCTTAATTTGTGAGAAAAGTATTTAACTTTAGAATATTTCAGACATTTTTTTAGATTTTTCTTTAAAGATTCTTGAAATTTCAGTAATTTGTCCTCCATACTTTTAGTTTTTATTGCAACTTCCTTTCCAAAGAATTTTCATCGAGAATTCTAGAAATTTTTACAGGTTTAGATTTTTTTCAAGAGTTTCAAAAAGTCATTATTTATATTTATTTATAAAAATATTTTCGTGGTTTCTTTACAAGATTTTGTTCAACTTTTTCTATTAGAAAATTTTCTTCTTAATTTCTATAATTTTCTCAGATGATCCATACTTTTAGTTTTTCTTTTACATTGAGGTTTCTAGAATTTTTCACAAGATTTCATTTTAGGTTTATAAAACTTTTTTTAAAGATTTTAAAAGTGCACAGTAATTTCTTTTTCTTATCTAATAAATAAATAGATATTTCCAGAATTTTTAGCAAAGATTTTATTCGAGAGTTTTACAGTTTATTAGGAAATTTTCTTCTAATTTTCTAGAAGAGGCTTCTAAAAGTTTCAGGAATTTTTCTTTTGCATCTTTCTTTCTAAAGAATTTTGATCAAGGAATCTAGAATTTTTCACAAGTTTTCCTTGTAGATTTCTAGAACTTACTTAGAGGATTCTGGAAGTTAAGAGTAATTTCTTATTCATATTTCCAGAATTTTTAGCAAAGGTCTATTCGGGAGTTCTAGATGTTTATAAAGTTCGTTTTAATATTTTTAGAATTTTCTTTGATGTCGTTTTCAGTAAATTCTCTTCTTGATTTTAATATTGTCTTATAAATTGCAAAGATTTTCTTCAGGGCTCAAAAATTTAAAAAAGTCTTTTCCAGAATTCGACACTTTTTTTCGAGAGTTCAGAAATTTCCAATAACTCAGATTCAGATTTGGAGGCTATAGATTTTTCTAGAAAATCTGTTCCTAGAAATTTCCAACAATTTCTTTTGTAGAGTTCTCCAAGGAGTCTACTATTTATTTTTTCTTAAATGTTATTATTTGTTGTATATTTAGGTTGTAGCATTTCATTAATGATTTTAGAATTTGCAATTAATATCTTTTCAAAAATTTTATTATCTTTCGTTAATTATTTAGATTTATTTCCTTATTTTGTTGTTTTTTTTCTCAAAAAGGTCTGTAAATTCTAGTATTTTTGAGCAATTTGTTTTAGATTTTTCGAGATTTTAGGAATCAATTTGTATTTGATGTTAGAAATCATTTCGTAAAAGAATTTTTTTAAACCGTCCTTGCTATGAAAAGTTATTTTAAAAATATTGAAAATTAATTGAATATCGAATGTCTAATTTTTCAACATTTTTACTTCTCTTCGTTGCTGGTAATTTATTAGTGAAAGATTTTTCGTAATTTCATTATTATTTAAAGAATTATAGCTAAAATAGTAAAAAAAAATTAATAACGAATTTTTGATTTTTATTGTAGGTATCAATTTGAATTTGTAAAATTTAGGAAATTTCCAGTAAATTGCGAAGATTTAAATGAAGACTTTTTTTAGAAAATTTGTTTTTAAAAATCTAGACTCAGGAAATTTCTAGTAATTCCTTCTCCACATTTCAAGATTTTTTCAACTTGTCGTTTAAATCGCAAAGATTTTCTTTGAGGCTTCATAATTTTTAGAATTTACTTCTAGAAAATTAGGAGAAGTAAAACTCTTGTTATGTTCCATTTCTTTATTTTCAGATAATTTCTTTATTGTCAGATATTTGAATATAAAGAAATGGAACATAACAAGAGTTTTAATTCTCTTAATTTGAAAATTTGGTTCGATCAAGAGAGTAGCAGAACAAGTATCGAATATATTACTTCTAGAAATCCAGATTATTTTCTCGAGGGTTCAGGAAATTTCTAGGAATTTATTCTCCAAGTTCAAGATTTTTTTTGAAGTCGTCTTTTAAATTGCAAAGATTTTCCTTGAGGCATTCTAGATTTTTTTTTTTAAAGTTTAAAGTTTAGAAAATGACCAATAACTTCCCCAAATTAAATTTTTTTTCAACTTTTCTTAAAAATTTAATTGCTCTTTTTTTCAAGAATTCAGTTGAATTTCAGTTATTACTTCTCTAGAATTCAATATTTTGTTTTAACTATAAAATTATTTAGAAAGTTCTAAATTGCGGAATTTTTCTTGGAGGGTCTAGAATTTTTTAGAAAATTTTCCCCTACAAATATTTTCTTGAAATAAAACAACACAGTTGGGAAGGTTTCACATTTATTGAATGTGAAACCCTCCCAACTTTTCACATTTATTGAATGTGAAACCCTCCCAACTGTGTTGTTTTATTTCAATTTGTTATGCAGTTTCATCATGTATCCGCCTCGTCAATTCAATAATTCAAAATATTTTCTTATTTTCGAGAAAGTATAAGGAATTTTCCGTAATTTCTCTTCCCGATTTCAATTTATTTTTTAACTGGTCTTCTAAATTTCTAGGAGGCTCTAGAATGTTTTTAGAAAATTTTCATTTTCCAAGGGTTCAGGAAATTTCCAGAAATTTCTCCTCCAGATTTCAAGGTTATCTTCTTATCTTATAAATTGCAAAGATTTTCTTGGAGGCTCTAAAACTTTTTAGAAAATTTCTTTGTAGATATCTAGATTTTTCTTGAGGCCCTAGATTTTTTAGAATTTGTTTTTCTAAAATCTAGACTTACTTTTTCAAGAATTCAAGAAATTTCCACTAATTTCTTCTCTAGGTTTCACGATTTTTTATTCAACCCGCTTTCTAAATTGTGAAGATTTTATTGGAAGCTCTAAAATTTTAATAATTTGTATGGATTACCACGTAGTGACGGTCGCAACCATTTTCTTTATCAAAAATTTTACTTCTGACAATTTTCTTTTATTCAAATTTTGTAATTAAAATTATGGCAAACCGCGAGGCGATCAGTAATTAAAGTTAATATGTATATGTAGGGTGGGTGGGTGGCCTCTAACCCACCCTCCAATCAGTAAAACATAAGCGAGGGTTTTAATTAAAAGTAAAACGTAAATAAACTTTTTTTGCAAAGTTTAATAGATTTATTCAAACAAATTTTGAAATTTAAGACAACTTTTCAAACAAAAGTTAAAGAGAATGAAAAACTGAAAAAGTTCCATTGAAATATTTTTTTGTAAAGTTCTTAATTTAAATTTTTTTTACAATTTTTTGCTTATTGCTAATAAACTATAGGAACTAAATGAAATTTATATAACAAGTAATTGTGAAGAATTCGAAATTGAGCAAATTATTAAGAATAACCTCATGGTTTTCGAGAAAATATAGGGAAAGTATTATGATGGCCACATCACCATTATTATAATATGCTTAGCTGATGTAATAATTTATTTTTAAATTATAGTAAATGTTTTTGTTTATCTTAAATTTGCGGCAGAGTATTCTCAATCAACTAATTCTTAAATGGTTGTCAAGTAAACAATGTAAGTGAAGTTAAAGACCTTGGGATTGTCCATGATTTCCGCCTAACATTCAATAATGAAGCGATTCAGGTTCAGGTTTAGATTTTCTAAAAATTTAAGTATTAATACAGTAAAACTAGTGTACGTGGGCTTAGTTAGGATAGTTAGACACTTAGAATACGCTAGCCATATTGTGTTATCGTTCTATAATAACTCATCAGTTATGTTGCTTATACAAACATCAATGTGGGTTGTCCAGATTGTTTGATCGAAAAATACTCGTAAAATACTTTCCAGTATGACAAATGGTTGATTATAATATTTATAATTGTTTAGTTAATAAGCTATAAGAAGATATTGTGGTAAAATATGCTTATTTGAAATCCTCACTAGAATGGGAAAAATGGATGGCTTCATTTCCAAGCAAGACTCGACAGATTGCCTGGTTATTTTTCGTTGCCTGTTTTATTACAACTTCTAATGAAGATAAAAAGCCTCTTAGAAATTAGTAAAATTAATTAAATCGTCTGCTATGCTTTCCAATGACGCATTAAATGATATTATAAGTTAGTAGATAGCTGTGGAATATTAAAGAATAGTTTTAGATCATATGTGTTGAGTTTATATCAATTAGTTAACAGTATGAGAAATTTTATTTTGGGATAGCCAAAGGTCAAGTCCTCGAGGATTCAAGGTAGCGGGAAAAAATTGTGGGGAAAAGGCATTCTTTAAGATGATTCTTGTAAACGGCATGACGAAAATTTATTTATTTATTTATATATAAGCTTTGCGTGTTAATTTCTTGTTTTTCTTGATTTTCAAGAATTTTTTTTTTCTAAATTGCAAATATTATCTTTTGGGATTTTACAATTTTTGATTAAATTGTATCGAAATTATCATCATCATCAATTTTATGGGCGCTGTGGCGTACCGAAGATCTAGTAGGTAAAGGGAGGGGACAAGCGGTATCTGCCTTTAGCCTTACACTGTGGAATCTGGCCTACAATGGCGTCCTGGAACTGGCATTTTCAAACGGGGTGGAGGTCTTTTGATTTGCTGATGAGATCATGTTTATTGACAGAGGCGAGTAGATCGCGAGTTTGGAGAAGGAGATTACCAGCAAGTTCTTGAAGTGGATGGCAGAAGCCGGGATGGACATGGCGGCAGAGGAAACGACGTCGCGCGGACAGAAAATGGATAAACGACAGGTTGAGGTAATAACCAAGAATATAGGGGTCATTTTTGAGACGGAAACCTTGTGGCGGGTGACAGTGATGCTCTCGAAGATAATCCTATCTTTAAATGCTGTATAAACAGTATGGATACTACTTTCACCGTGGTTGCCATAAAAAAATGGTTCCTGTGAAGATCCTGGACAGAAGTAGAGTAATATGCTGCATTGTACCAGAAGAAAGTAAGGTTACAAACATGATTTTTTGCATAGAAAATCAAGGCTTCAAAAGTTGACCTTTTGAATATAAATTATCAAAAAACGAATGATAACAATAATGTGCTAAATAATAACGAAAATCTTTCAATTATAAAATAAATGCAATAGAAACTATAAACAAAAACGAAGGCATCATCTACTAAAATAAAGTTAAACCATTCATTTCAAATAAAGTAGAAATACGGTTTAACCGTCAAGCACTTATGAATATAAAAAATTGGAGATGGCTATCACGAACGATGTATATAAGAACACAAAGAAGAATGAAATAAAGAATAAAAATGAAAAATGGAAAACGACAAATAGAATACCGCTGGACCGGATTGCTTAAAAATCTAAGCCGAACCGAACAGGACGTGGTTATTTATGACTGATAACGCATCAGTTAAGGATATGAGAGAACATATAAAAAATATAACTAATTGCTCAGAGAGAGAGAAGAACATCCTTATTCGAACATATATACAAATAAAAGTAATGCTTGTTATGCTACATTCTTGATGGAACCGGATATATAAGTTTGGTGAAGAAAAGCACTTGTTATGTTCCATATTTTCCAGGAAACTGTAAATAAAAATATGGAACATAACAAGTGCTTTTCTTCACCAAACTTATATATACAAAGTTAAAAACATTTACAAATGATATCTAATGTGTTAGTCTGTCCGTTTGGGCTATCGACCATCGGTCTTTCTGCCCTGTCTTGACTCTAATTATGTGTAAAAAAATAAATAACTTTGCTAGCTAGCTTAACTGTCTGGGTGATTCGCACTAATGAATTGATGTAGGATGACTCAAGATTGTTTAAATTTAGGTGGGATATTGGGATTTCGGGGAATGCAAAATTTGTTGAGAAGGGATTCATTAAAAGGATTGTTGGCAAATTTAAGACTTAGGCTATGTATACGTTGGTAATTGCTCAGATTTTCTATGAAAAAAAAAATAAAAATTAACAATAATAAAAGAGCATATAAAATTGCTACCAATTTTTGATATCACGTAACGCTCACTAAACCATTAAATTGGTCAGAAGGCATAATCATTAGCTGTTATCTTTTTAGACAAATCAGACAAGAATAATAATAAGAATATTCAAAGTTTTATAATTATTGTTTGGCTATCTATCACTAACTCATACCTTATCGAAAGGAAGCAAACTGTTGTTATAAAACAAGAAAGTTCCAACTGATAATGATTTAAAATTTGAAGTCTCGCAGGGCTCAGTACTTGGACCTATTTT
Source organism: Ontholestes murinus (assembly GCA_963969525.1). Taxonomy (NCBI): domain Eukaryota; kingdom Metazoa; phylum Arthropoda; class Insecta; order Coleoptera; family Staphylinidae; genus Ontholestes; species Ontholestes murinus. The sequence continues at coordinate 71,366 of CAXAKX010001334.1, read as the reverse complement.
ATTCCAAAAACGATTTACCATCACTAACTACTTACTACATTTTCCTATATGATGATGACACTTCAATATCAACAAAAGCAGTCCAATTTAACTCATTTCACAATAACTAATGTTAAATAAACCTCTCAAAAAGAGACAAAAACAGATTATTTACTTAAATACATTATAAATGAAGAAGTTAGAAGTGGTCAGCATGTTTTACTGGATAGTGGATGAATATGGGTTTGAGTGGAAAATCATTGGTAACAAGTGAACTCCGCCCGCGAGTCTTGCTGTATAAATTTGTTGTACGTGTATAATTAATTTATGTATTCTTTTGTAAATATTTTATAAGCGAAAATAACAAAGTTATAAAGAATAAATAAAAAATAATAATTAAATAAAAGTAAGCATAGCAAAAAATTCGCTTTTGAATTGTTTGCCAGTAACAAATTATTAGTAAATGTATCCAACGACAAAGTTACAAGTTTTTAGGAGGGTACCTAGATAATAAAATGACCTGACAGGCAGAGGAAACTGCACGAAAGGTTAGCAAGAATTTATATATTTATTAAGGGAATTAAGTAACTGCCCCAAAGCGTTACGCACCAATATCAGAAGCGTAGGGACGCCAACAATGAGAAAGAAGTCTGGACCCAGATGTTCATCCCAGCGCTGGACGATGAGGAGACACGACGAGCTGACGCACCACCGAACGCAAATCTTGCCAGGTTACAGGTATTTCGGCAAGTACCTACAAAAATACGGAACAGCTTTTGTGGAGAAATGTCCTTGGTGCGAGAGTGATGTGGATGACGCGTGGTACACTTTTTATTTTTTTTATTTCAAGAGCTGACCTGGGAACTGGGCGGGCCGGTCGAGCCAGGAGGCCACATACTTTAAAAAAGGAGAAATGGGCGCGATTGACCGGATAATAAGAAGAATGGAAAAAAATAAGACTTCCTCTCTCCCAGTTGGATCTGGAATTGTAAGTGATGAGAATGAAGAAGAACATATTATTTCTATATTTTTATTTGAGTGACAAGAATAATCACTTCTTTCGCTCCTGTATTTTAAGCAATTATGTCTTTTTATCAATTTTAAAATGTTTTTCGAATTTTTACAATTTTTCATTACATTTCCATGGAGTTAAATTAAAATTAGGAGGTGATTAATTTATAATTGTTGGGTAATTACTATTCCATATGTACACTAAGTGGATTTAAAGAAATCAAGTCGAAAATTGTTTTTATATACGAGAGGAATCAATAAATAATGCAACTTTTTTTTCTGAAAAAAGGTTTGTTTCATTTAGCATTCAATTACGCCATGTCAATCCCCAATCTTTTTGCTACAAAACACTATTCAAATTTACAGAGCCAAAATGAATCCCGGAATTTGCCTATTAAACAACCAGACTGACCTAATGTATACCCCTCATTTCAACGGTGTTATATAAATATAAAATTGTTGGTGATTTAAGTTACTTTTAGTTTGATAGTTTAGCTTATAGTCGAAACTAGTTATCGTGTTTCAGTTACAACTCATTCAAGATGTACCACGAAGTAAACGCCCCTACAATCAAATATTTAAAACACTTCAATGCTACGGCTTTAAGCCACTTTGGCGTAAGGGTCTGCATGCCTATAGTCCACAGGTCTATGCCGGAGCCATACATCAATAATGTTCGCTTTCATCATCAGCGTAGTGCTTCCCACGGATTGCGTATTTCATTGGACCAAACAGATGAGATCAGGGCTGTTTTGTGGATAAGAAAGAACAGTCCACTGTAGTTTTGTGAGCTTCTCTCGGGTGCGAAGACTTGTGCGAGATCTAGCATTGTCATGGAGAAAGAGAAGTTCGTTTGGTTCTTTGTGCCTAGCAACTCACTGAAGTTATTTCTTCAATTTTTGAAGAGTAGCACAATACACTTCAGAGTTGATCGTTAGACCATAGAGAAGGACATCGAAAAGAATAACCCCTTCAAAATTTCAGAAGGCCGTAGCCATGACTCTACCTGCTGAGGGTATGGATTTAAACTTTTACTTGATAGAGGAGTAGGTATCTCGCCATTTTGTTTTGGTTTCGAAGTGATGAACTCTCTAACAATGTTTGACAAAAAAATGTCACGATCAACCTTATACCGATTTAGCAATTCGGCACTTTGTGATGTATTGTCTTCGGTTAGACATAGCAGGATCTAGCAAGTACAAACCTTTGAATATTTCAACCCGTGAATCATTGTGACAGCACTACCAACAGAGATGTGGACACGCCGGCAGACAGTTTTGCTTGACCTTGCGGCGATGATGACACACGCTTTACCCAACAACTCACCATGCTTTTCTCTACTACCATATTTCCACAAGCATATCTGAGATGTCCTGGTTTTCCGACAAAAGAAACTCAATCACTACCCGTTGTTTGAAACGCATATCGGAAATCAATGAAACTATTCGAGACGAAGCGGGAATATTTACAATAATGTTTATTTCCTGCAAGGAACATAAAGCTTTACACAAGTCAAGAAAACATTAACATAAATACATATTACTTTAATATATTTGCGGACATATAAATTGCACGCATTTAGTTAGTCAATATTTAATGATGTTTCATTCGAATCATTCATGTTTAGTTGTTTCAATCAAACCTGGCCGAGAAAAAGTAATTGTTAAATTATTTATTGATAGCCCCTTTTGATTTCTAAAAGCTGTTGCAAATTTCATAATTTTTCATTACTTTTACACGATACATTTCTAATTGTTGAATAATTAAAATTTGATTTGAATATTAAATGGATATAACATTTCAAATTGATAGCAATTAGTACTACATTTTTTCCAATGTTTTAAACTGTATAAATTTTCATAATTTATATCACAAAAACTTAATTTAAAATATGATCACGATTATTTTTATACATATTTGTGATTAAAATTTCACATATATGCTAAAAAGTTTTGGAATATAGAAATTGTTTCTATTATATTTTTTGATTTTTAAAAACTGTTCTAATTGTCCTTATTTGCCATCACGTTCACATTAAATTAATTTAAGATCAGGAAATAATTTACAATTGTTTGGTAATTATAATTTTTTATGTATACTGAAAAGATGTAGAAAATTTGAATAAAATTAAATAAAATTAATAAAATAAATTTAAAAAAAACACCTACAAAAATTTTATTTAATTTTTTACTATTGTGGTAAAATAAAGTTAAGAGTGTTTTATTTAGTTTTAATCAAAATGTAGTAAATGCCGACAAGATTCAAGAATTAGAATATTTGAAGTTGGTAGCAATTGTTTTTATATTTGTTTTGATTTCTAAATACTGATAATTTTCCAGTTATTTTACATTAAATTAATATAATTTAAGACACGATTAATTTATAATTGTTTAATAATTATAATCTCTTACGCATACTGAGTAGATGTAGAAAATTTCAAATTAATAGCAATTGTTTGTATAAAATTTTTTTCGACATTAATAAACATTTTATAATTTTCCAGAAACTTCACATGAAATTAACTTAAAATCAGGATACAACTAACATATAATTAATTATTGATTAAAATCTCTCACATATACTGAGCAAACATAGAATTTTTCAAATCGAAAGCAGTTGTTTCTATATATTCCTACGATTTAAATAATATTTCCATTTTTTAAATTCTTATTACCTTAACATGAAAGGAAGAGTCTCAGGATTGAGAAGTGCTACATTGCAGCGTACATAAAATGAAATTTAATATCATTGCATGATAACAAGCAATTTGATACCTCAGATATTCCACGCTCCTCAACCGTATAGAATTTACTTAGAAATATCGGCTCTTTTATATTTCGTAATTTAAAAGAAATCATAACTCACCCATTCAGCTGCTTGAAACCCTACAATCACCGCTCATCAGACATCGTTCCTTTATATTTAAACGATATATTGTGCACAGTCTACGTGCTACTGAATTGAAAACGGTGAATCGTAATTTTGATATAAATTTAAATCTATTTTAAAGGTACTTCTATAAGGAGTATTAGTAATAATCATTTTTTGTTTCAATATAGCCAACTTATCAATTTAGTCTATAAAATAACTAGGATTAAATAAAGAAATACTTACACTGATTTGAAAAAATGAATTTGGATTAATACAGGGTTTAATCAAAATATTTAATTCCCGCTCCTTTTTAATATATGGTGTATTATGAAAACTATAAATTAATATTAAAACTCTATTCCATTAAGACGAGATAAAAAAGGATGGAGACAGAATTTAGGTGATATCTATTATCTAAATATTTCCTTGGTTTCCCATATCACAAACATTTAGAAGACTGTAGAACAAATACACTTTGTTGTTATAACACACAATATTTATTAGTGACCGATTCAACTTTTCAAGGTCATTTTCAAACTACAATTAAATTAACAAAACTAGTAATCCTTCTTGATATGTTTTTAATAATTCAAATTATTCTGCAATAATAATTATAAAATGAAATAAGATCTAATTTTTACACCCTTATCAAACACTCTCTTCGTCTTCTTTAGACTCTAAAATGAACTTTCACCGGTTATTAAAAGTAGGTAATATTAAGTTTTTCCTCTTCTATTTATATTATTAATTACACTAATATAAAATCTGTAGAGAATTTATTGGTAATTAAAAGGTTGATTTATCGAATTTATTATTTAATCCCCCTTGAGTTTTTAAATGCACCATTACGGTAATTATCAAAATTGCACTAGGTTTGCGTTTAGCAATTAGTGGAGCAACTACTTTGGACATAATTCTTTTTAACTTATTTTACCCCATTGTTAAGACTCAATTAACCCAATTTATCGAAGATTGGAACTTGATAGTTTCACCAACTTGATTTGCAATTTAGCGAGGGAACTTAATCCAACTAAAATAAACACTCGATACAATAGTCTAGGAAAAATATAATTTACTTATTTCTTGATTTAATTTCTCATGTGAAACATTTAATGACTTGTATTTGTCTAAATCTTTACAAGGTCACACCGCAGTAACCGGAGGTCATTTAGTAATTTATAAAAGTAATTTAGCAACTTAAATTGTATGATGTTTCAAGCTGTATTAATACTGAAAGTGCTTTAAATCTAAGCGCGTATTTTCATTAATGTGATGTAAGATTTGCTTGAACAGGCTCTTAATAAAGTGCGAACTCATCGAACACTCCTGCTGAGATAACCATTAGACCTACTTCCTGAAACGATTACGAAATGTGCATGAGTGATATTATTGCTACTAAGTGTTCGTTTGCAACTTACAACTTTATCTTAACTTTATTTTTATATAAAAATGAAAATTAACTATGCACGAATGGACAAATTGTTCGTTTAATAATGATGCTTCATCTTTTTGATCTCTAAAGAGTAAAATTAGTATTTTAATTCTTGCATGGTCTTAACACAATTGCTATATTTAGTATTAGTTTTGATTAGATATGTTGTAGTATATAAATTTATACTTGCTGCGTCGTTTTTCATGTTGACTTCATTTTATAAAGTGATTCACATGGGATTAAAAATGTTGATAATATTGTTGATTCTTCAATAAATTTGGGAAATATTTGGTATACTGAACTTAATAAAATAAGTATTTTAGTTTTTGTTTTTATATCAGTGATTCAAAATGTATAACTAAGTAGACGTCTCAAGTCTAAACAATACTGAACTTTATTAATAGTAGTTAAAAATATATATACTTTCTTCACAGTTTTTATTTTACACTATATGTACATTTCGAACACGACGTGTTCATTTTCAATAGTTAATGACTTTATGTTTCTCAAAGGTGTATACGATTCCAATAGTCAAAAATTTCTACTCATAGATTGTCTTTGTTAATTAATTTGTTGAAGCTAAAAGATATTTTAAACTTTCGTAAATTATTAATGCAATCCTACCGCTTGCATAAGTTTTTTCCAACTAACAGAGGATGAAATATACATGATACAACATAATTACGGCTACTCCTACTAATTTTGCCCATATTGTTTGTTGACCAATTGAGATTTACGATTATTATTTTGAAAAGGAACGTTGCAAATTTATTTGGTTAAACTTAGAAACTAAACCTTTCATCTCCATATATATATTTACTAACATTAATACAATTAAGTCGATTTTGCTGATTTGAATTTTTGTTGATATTTGAAAATTAATATTTGTTTTGATTATGCTACTGATTATTTATTCTCGAATTTCGTTAATATAGTTTAATTTAAGCAAACTTTAATGAAACAATGATTTCGACATTTTAGGTTTACTTGATTATTTCTTTAGACATGTCATTCTGCTTCTGCATTAAGTTCCTATCTAAAAATTAGAGTTAGCTGTGATTTTTGGGGATAAAGGACTTTTATTGAGTTTTTACTATAATTATCAAAGGCAAGATATAATTTGGTTCAGTTATGCACTGACCATTTTTTTCTAGGACCCTTTTGACCATATTTCGTGTAAGATCATGATGTTTACAAAGAACTTTTGGTTTTTCTCAACAAAATTGAATCACTGTTTGACATCATTGTCTGTATTTAATTGTTTACTATTCAAAGAATTTTGCAAAGATCGAAACAAATAGTAGTCGGATGGAGCAAGCTCTGGTGATGATCCACCAAATTCCATTCAAGCTCCAGCAACTTCTATTGGGACAATAAACTTGTGTGTGGTCTTGTATTGACATGGTGAAATACACACCAATTTTGGCCGCTTTTCGTTGATGGCATCATACAATTTGTTCAATTGGCGACAGTACACGGCGCCTTTGTAATCCCACTAAATTGAAAGCATAACCTTATTTTGATTCGAAGTGGTTGCCTGTTAACTGGGCTTGCAGTATGATCGTTTTGGATCATCTTCATTGTTTTTCAATAGCTTGTCACAGGTGTTTATGCGCATCGTTAAATAAATTCAGTTCATGTGAAACCCAAATATTGAGTTTAACAACCTATCTCAGCTTGTGCAAATGTCTTTCGGCAGTCGTTTTCTGAAGTAAAACGGCAAAATATAACCACTGTTGTAAAGCAGACTACTAAATCGATTCACTTACTTTTTTTAAATAACAAGTGAAGTCTTTCTTGTCAAATAGTTTTTAGGTTAGATGATTAGACTAAAGATAGTTGGTTGAAACTACAAGTCCATACATCTAATGATCGAAACTGAAATGACTTAAGACTCAACAAATAAGGTTATTTCTTTATTGTAAAATATTTACAAATTAGGTATTACAAAAATTTCTCTCCGTTTCTCCGTTTGGAAAAATAGCCGAGTTCGTATTTCGCCATGGCTATAGTTGGCGGGTATCGCGTTATCTGTCAATAGACAATACATTATACCTGGTGATCGAAAATACTAATTTACTGTATATGTATATGTTTATGAATATTTAATCCGCCATTTTGAATTTTGAATTTTCCTAATCAGCGACCGAAAACCGTATAGGAATCAAAATGAAGAACATTTTTACACATCTTCATATTTTGATCAGGTTTTTCATGCTTTGGCCCACTGTGCAGGGTGTAGTTTAAAAGAGTCCTCTACTGTTATCTGTGATTAATCATTTGTTATATGATATCTATCATATGTTAGCTTTTATGTGTCACATGTCAACTATTATCTGTTATCTGTGATTTATTAACTGTCACAATAAATGTGTCATTTATTATCTGTTATTTATAATGTCATCTGTCAACCATTATATATATACAGGGTTATTCACGCTATACGGCACGGAATATTGTGGCCAAAATACGTGACTTTCAAAAAGTTTCACTTTGGGGATATATGGGGGTCTATTAGGGCTACTTTTTAAAATTACATTCATAATATACAGGGTGTCCCAAAAACCCTAAAAGTATCAAAGTTGTGTTTTTTTTAATGAAGCACCCTGTATTTTATTACATTTTTGGATCCTTCGATTAAAATAAGTGTGTGTTTTAATAAGGTTTTTATTACATAAACCTTAAGGTTTTTAAAATAATTTGAATTTTGTAAAAATGTAACCTAATTTTCATGTTTCAAATACTTAAAAAATAATTAAGTTATGCATACCAAATTTACACTGAAATGTAACAATAGATCATATTTTATTTTCCAAGTATAATAAACTTGACATCTTATGCCGGGTGTAAAAAAATTGGAATTAAACAAATGAGAACTTTAAATGGCTATAACTTCATTTATTTAAACGGAATGCTATATTTATTAATTTATCAGCAAATGCACGTTTTACCTTTCGAATGGTATTTAAATCTTAAGTGTTGAGTCTTCTCGTTTTTGCAGAAAACGCCAAAATATTGTTTATTGTACCGTTTTAGTACTTTTTAAGTAAAAATTTGTATGTATCTAGTTTTCTATGGTATTTAAAAACGTCAGATAATTAATTTAGTCTGTCATTTTAGTTTAAAAAGCCTGTCTTTTGTTATAGTTGTCTTATTTTGCATTTTTGTGTTAGATCGTAAGTAATCGTTATTGTTTGAACATCGCTGTTGTATTTTTTGGTAAAAAATGAAGATTTACTCAAAATAACGGGTTATTGGCATTATTTTTATGCTTGGAGAATGTCATCAAAATTGTCTATTGGCTTGTCGAGTTTATACTTAAAGGTTTCCCGAAAGAAATCACCCTAAGCCAGCTATTTTTGAGAGACTATTAAACCAGTTTAAAGAAATTGAAAGTGTCAGTTATAAAAACCTCAGTATAAGAAAATCTGTGTAAATTTTTATTTTTTACAATGACATACAACAACCATGTTCAAACAATAACGATTACTAACGATCTAACACAAACACGCAAAATAACACAACTATAACAAAAGACATCCTTTTTAAACTAAAGTAACAGACTAAATTAATTATCTGACGTTTTTAAATACGATAGAAAACTAGATACATTAAAATTTTTACTTTAAAAGTATTAAAATGGTGCAATAAACAATATTTTGGCGTTTTCTGTAAAAACGAGAAGACTTAACACTTAAGATTTAAATACCATTCGATAGGTAATTAAAACGTGCATTTGCTGATAAATTAATAAATATAGCGTTCCATTTAAATAAATGAAGTTATAGTCATTTAAAGTTCT
>CAXAKX010001334.1:0-62071 GCA_963969525.1 Ontholestes murinus | reverse complement strand
GTACTTGCTGGAACTGTGGTAAAAAGGGTCACCTGTACTCTGGTTGTCAGGAAGAGCGTCGGAAGTTCTGCTATGGGTGCGGTGCACCTAATCGAACTCGTTTCAGTTGCAACAGGTGTTCGGGAAACGACTCAAGAGGGAGATCCGAGGCCGACATCTCCCATTCCAACCAAGGCCAACACCAATAGATACCACCTCATGGAATGATTGGCTTGCTATTGTGTCTAAATTCTGTTGTAAACATAAAACGAATAATTTAGTTAATCATCCAATTCCTAAAGCAACCCCACTTTTTGTAGAGAAATATCCCGATAACCGACCTTATATTAGAGTGTGTGTATTTAATGTAACATTAACCGCTCTTTTAGATACCGGAGCAAGCCATTCTGTTATTGGAAGTCTTGGCTTGCCTATTATTGACCAATTTTCACTTGAAATAGCTACTTGCCCTGAGAAAGAAATGGCTACTGCTGATGGAGGTAGACAATCAGTTATTGGCTGTGTTTACTTACCATTACGTGTTGACGAAGTTCAAAGATCCCTTAGGGTTTTGGTTGTTCCTTCTATTGGTAATATTTTGATATTAGGCAGCGATTTTGCTCGTTTATTTCGAGTTGTGATGGATTACCCGTCTTGGTCATATCGAGTACGTGATGAAGGTAGCCCAAGTTCTATTCCGGTTCCCTCTCTTAGTGCCTTGGGACCAGCTCAGCCTGCGGTACAAGGATGTGAAGACCTTACGGCAACTCAGGCTAACCAACTTGAGGAAATTCGTACCAACTTTCTGAAAATCTCTTGGAAATCTGGTACCAAACTGGGCAGGACTAACAAGATTTTCCATCGCATCGATACAGGTGATACCTTACCCATTAAGCAGAGGCAATACCCATTGTCACCTTATATGCTTCAACATCTGTACCGTGAAGTTGAAAATATGGAATCTTTAGGCGTCATACGAAGATCTTCTAGTCCTTGGTGTTCACCTATCCTTTTTGTAAAGAAATCTAATGGTGAGATGCGATTTTGTTTTGATGGCAGAAAATTAAATTCGGTAACCAAGAAGGATGCATACCCGTTGCCATTAGTGGATCACATCTTGAATAAGCTCAATGGTGCTCAATATTTGTCGAGTCTTGATTTAAAATCGGCTTTTTGGCAAATTCCTCTTGATCCAAGTTCTTGTGAGAAGACCGCTTTTGCTGTACCGGGGAAGGGGCTTTATGAATTCGTGGTCATGCCTTTCGGCCTTAATAATGCCCCCCAAACACAGCAGAGACTCATGGACCGCGTCCTTGGTCCTGATTTGGACCCGTACTGTTTCGTGTATCTTGATGACATTATCGTAGCGACTCCTGATTTCGAAACTCATCGCAAGGTATTAAATGAAGTGCTCTCAAGATTGCAAGAAGCGAATCTAACTATCAATTTAGATAAGTGTGAGTTTTGTCGTGCTTCGTTGAACTATTTGGGTTTTGTTGTCGACCGTGTAGGCTTGCGAACGGATCCTGCTAAAGTAGCTGCCATGAAGGAGTACCGACAGCCAGAAACCGCCACTCAAGTCAAGAGGTTTATCGGAATGTGCTCTTGGTACCGCCGGTTCATCCCACATTTCTCTTCCTTGACAGCTCCTATCAGTGCTCTGATTAAGGGCAAGAAAAAATCCCAAGCGGTCCAGTGGACATCCGAAGCCAAGAAATCCTTTCATGATATAAAGATGGCCCTAGTTTCTGCTCCAATCCTCGCTAATCCAGATTTTGCCAAGCCTTTCTGCATACAATGTGATGCGTCAAATGTTGGTTTAGGTTGTGTGCTGACTCAGGAAAATTCTGATGGTGATGAGGTTCCTATTGCGTTTGCTAGCCGCACCCTGTCGCAAGTTGAAAGGAAATATTGTGCTACGGAAAAAGAGTGTTTGGCAGTTCTTTTTGGAGTTGAGAAATTCCGGCCTTATGTTGAGGGGACTCACTTTAAAGTCTTAACAGACCATCACTCGCTACTTTGGTTGAAGAATCTCAAGGATCCTACTGGAAGGCTTGCTCGGTGGGCTATCAAATTGCAACAATTTGACATGGATATTGAGCACCGGAAAGGAGCATTGCATGTTGTTCCAGATGCACTGTCACGTGCTCCCCTTGTTGTGAATTCAATAGAGGTGCCGGCTAAAGCTTGTGAGTCAGATAGTTGGTATTTGAAGATTTTTGATGCTGTTCGGAAAAGTCCTGACAGGTATCCTGATTGGTCTATTATTGATGAACGTCTTTTTAAGCGAGTTCGAAGGAAAGACGCCCTTGCTACGAATTATTCTGCCTGGAAAATAGTTGTTCCCCAGGCGTTGCGGGCCGATATTTTAAGGTCTTGTCACGATACACCTACAGCTGGTCACTTCGGAGTGTACAAGACTCTAAATCGTGTCCGTGATCTGTACTACTGGCCTCGTCTTCGAATGGATGTCAAGAAGTACATTCGATTTTGTCAAGTTTGCGGTGCCCAGAAGGAGCCCACGAGTGGACGCCCCGGAGAAATGGGTAGACCTAAAGATGTTTCGTACCCTTGGCAATTAATTGCATGCGATATTCTCGGTCCCCTTCCCAGATCTAATAAAGGAAACTCTTATCTTTTGGTGGTAACTGATTGGTTTACTAAATTTACATTACTAAAACCGTTGCGTAGAGCAGTTTCCGCGGCAATTTCTGAGTTTTTAGAAAATCAAGTATTCTTGGTGTTTGGAGCTCCTCAAATTATTTTATGTGATAATGGTACGGAGTTCGCTTCGAGAGAAATGAACTCACTTGCTCAACGATACGGCTCAAAGATATGGTTTAACGCCCGGTATCACCCCCAGGTAAATTTCGTAGAGAGGTATAATCGTACCATTGGTACCACAATCAGATCGTTTGTTGACGAGTTAGATCACAAAACATGGGATGTCGAGATACACAAGATCGGTTACGCATTACGTACCGCCAAGCACGAGGTCACCGGCTTCACTCCTGCTGAATTGAATTTTGGACGTTACGTACCGCTCCGTGGTGATTATTACGGAAAGGTGTTGAACTTAGAAGATGTGATGCTGGGAGCGAATTCTGAGCAATATGCTCAACACTTGAAATCGTTATCACCATTATTTAAGAGAGTTAGAGATCGTCTTTTCAATGCTTACCGACGTAATGCACATCATTACAATTTACGAAAACGGCCGGCGGTGCCATTTCAAAACGGGGATTTTGTGTGGGTTCGAAACAAAGTTCTCTCTAATGCATCGAAAAACTTTGCCGCTAAGCTGGCGCCTCGATTTAAGTTGTGTCAAATTAAGGAAAAGATTGGTCACTTGACTTATTCTTTGGTTGATGGTGCTGGACGAGACGTAGGCCGCTGGCATGTTAAGGACCTTAAGCCACATTTCGGCCATGATCCCCCTCATGTACAGGATGATTAAAAAAGAAAAGAACCCTTTTGAGTCGGACTTTTCTTTTTTTACCAGGAAAAGGGGGTGTGTGACAGTGACATTTACATTTTCGTGAATTTGTATTTAAATGTTTAAAGATCGCGCTTTCGCTTGCAAACTTGCCGATTGTTTTATATCCCGAGAAGCAAGCCGTGTTTTTTTGATGTGGACGCCATTTTTCCGTTGGGTTGAGAAGTGTGAATGTGCCGACGTTTTGGATGGTTTTCGTCTTGAGAGTAAAATTAAATTACAGCACACGATTATCAACAACGTTATACACTAGCGGGGCCACACAAAATCTAAGGTAGAGTTCTTTATTAATATTTCGTGTGTTTAAAATAAATTTTTTGTCTAAATCATAGGCCCCAAAAGTACGGCTAATTTTTGAAGTTCGAGTGTCCGGGCTGGTCACCCTGATCTTTCCAGTAATAGCGTTCTTCACGGTGTCCGAATCCACTTGGCTTGGTAGAAGAGCACGTGACTGCTGAGGAGGAGCCCAGAGAACAGGCCAGATTTAAATTATTTTTGTATTTAACGTTATTATGCTGGGGATTTAATACGTAATGCTCATGACGGAGGCGACCTGATATTTTAAGTTTTTTTTTGGATTGACATTTTGTGACGCGTTGAGATTAAGAAAACTGTTTAATTTTGCGTGATTCATTGAGATTTTGTAACTACTACAAATGTGCTTTGTTATTTGCTGATGTACCCGGTCGCTATTTCTGTTACACACGTTAAAATTTAAATTCTTTCCGACTAGAAGCGCAATGGCCATTGTTTTTTTTTTTTTACGTCGGTGATGATTTCATTTACCTTTAATTATTTTTCGTGAAATAGCTCCGGTAATTTTTTATTAGAAGTAGTTCCTTTACTTTTTGTTAATTAATTTATCTTTTTCTATTTGTAATAAATCTCGTTCCAATATTAAAAACTGATTAAATTTTTATCTAAATTCAAAAATTAAGTTATATTATACTTTCTTCATACTTATTATACACCATTCAACCGGGTTTAGTAATTTTCCCAGTGCGTTAATCTCTGAGGGGTAATACATAAAAATTACTTGGCGCCTTAAATAAATCAAACCTCCCCACCCGCGAGTTAGCTACATCAGGGATTTTCTTGCACACACATAATTTTCGGTGAATAATAAGCTTTTGAAGAAAGTGACGTGAAAGGCGTCATAAAGGATAAGTGCATAAAGAAAATCCAAAATGACAAGAAAATTTTAGACAAATATTTACGCATTTATATGAGAGATAGACGCTTCCACATTCGGGATAAGCATATATGTTCAGATTAAACAATGGTTAATCCTCAAAAGCTCTGCATAAAGGAAGTATATTGTAGCTTTTAAAGACGGTCGCAACAATGTTCATAATGAGAACCGACCTAGGCGACCATCTGTTATTACTGACGATTTGATGCAAGAAGTTGGCGAAAAGGTAAAAAAGTACAGGCGTGTCATGACCTCTTCGTTGTCTGATTTTTTTTTTACGTTTTAAAAAGTGCTCTGTATGAAACTATGACAATACGCTTATATTATCAGAAACAGTGTTCAAAAATTGTTGACGGACCAAACCAAATAATTAGGGTGATTTTGAACCCAGGCAACAAAACGTGGATGGAATACGTTACGCCAAAATCAAAGCAGCAATCCATTTACCCAACATCACCCAAGAAAGTAAAATTTAAATCAACAATTTCAGCCAAGAAAGTAATGTGTACCGTGTTTTCGGCTTTTTCCCTCGTGGCAAAACAATAGATTCTGGAAATTACTGCGAGACATTAAGAAAACTGCGTCAAGCCAATCAAAACAGAAGGCATGGCATGCCAAGTAGTTATGTTTACGACAATACTTAGCCACACGCAGCCAATCGAACTCAAAGACTCATCGTATCGTTTGGTTGGAAACAACTTGATCATAGTGTCCAGATCTAGCGCCTAGTGATTATTACTTGTTTCTGAATTTCTAGAAGCATCTAGCGGCATTATGACGACGGTAGCGTTAAAATTTTTGCGTTGATTAAATTAATTGTTAAAATCTGTCTAGTCTGCCTGTGCCCTTTAAAATGCAGCAAATATATCTACACCAATAACGGATAATCTTTGTAGACGTGATGTTTTTAAACAGTTTTTCAAAATCACTCATTACTTCTACGAAGAGTGGTAAAATAGAAGGCCCCATGGGAACTTCTTCCTTTTCAATATAATATAATAATATGTTATTCAAACGGAAGTAGTTTGTTCTAAACATGTATTTACGAGATTTGTCATTTCCGTAGTATTATAATGTGTTGATTGTCCCTGGTATTTTAATATATGATATCTTTATGTTCAGATACTTGAATTGATGTGAATAGACTTTTACATGCGCTTATACCAATGTTCCAGACACTTTTGCCACTGTGATTGAGGTACCTCCAAAACATGTTGAACACATCAACCGCTTCTACAAGCACAAAAACAATAATTTCGTAAATTATTTTTGATAAGCTTCGTGCTCATAAACTCGTGTTGGATTTGGCTCATCATGCAATATTGAATTTGTACTAGTTCTATTAAAGCACAAATATATGCGAATCTTATGATGAGTCACATGATGATCTTGTAAAAAAAACCTTTATTGGCATAAACAAACTTAACATTTTAAAATGTTTCCCTTTCTTCTTCTTTCATCCTTCTTCTCTTCTCTTCTTCACCCTTTTTTACCCCAACCTTTTTAGGATCCATACCTTGGCCCCATCTTCTCTTATCCATTTCACTACCCTTCTATATCGTTCCACCTATTCGACATGGAGTCCCTTACATTCTTCTGCCAAATGTATCTACGCAACTTTCTCTTCCTTGTACAACACATATTTCCCATATCTTTTACCCATCCATATCTTTCTTCTTTTCTTGTCCGCATATCGTTCTTGTCTTGACTATCTTCTCTTCTCTCCCCAGTTTGTTTTACTCTAGATATCTTGGCCTACTCCATCTTCCTTATCTGTTACTGTCCCTCATGTCTCTCCATCTCTCCCCTCCCC
This sequence comes from Ontholestes murinus, assembly GCA_963969525.1. NCBI lineage: Eukaryota > Metazoa > Arthropoda > Insecta > Coleoptera > Staphylinidae > Ontholestes > Ontholestes murinus. The sequence goes on along the minus strand of CAXAKX010001334.1, from coordinate 55,591 downwards.
TATACTTCCACTCAGTATTAACAGTATAAATGCGTGCGTGAGCATATCATAAGTCACACATCACCCTCACGTTTCCTTCCATCCATCTTCTTCATTTCTATCTCACCATACCCTATGCCTTACTTTCCTTTCATTGCGCCCATCTTGAATGCTTCTCATATCCTCCCGTCCACTTACAAATAAAACCCAGTTACTTAAACACTCCTCTCGCCTTTTCTCTTCTAACGCTCGTTCTAATGTCTGGCCAAGGAAAATATCTGGTCCCTCGTTCCCCTGCCCTTCCTAAACCCCCCAGTGTCTCTGCTATTAAAATTCTCTCCTCCTTGAGCCTCATCTTCACTATTATCTTTGCAATTTTACAGCTTGTATTAACAACAGTTATTTCCCTGTATTTATCCACCTCCTTTGTGGAGCGGGCATATCGCTTCCACCTTTTCATAATTCCAGAATAATTGTTCTCTCCATATCTGTTTCATCAGTGTCCTAAATCTTCTACTTCATTCCCTTCCTATTTCTTTATACATTTCTGCTTTCAGGCCATTCGATCCCGCCACTTTTGCTTTTTTAACTCCTCAAAAGCTCCGTCTACCTTTTCCAACGAGAAATCTACCTTTTTGCATTTTGCTCATTCTACCACTACTCTCTTTCTTATATATCTTCGTCCACTCGTTTTACTTACATGCCCTTACATGCCCTTATTTCTTCTACCTTTTTTCCATCACCCTGTTTTTCTTCTCTTCACACTCTATCGTACTATTTATTTGCTCCCCATACATCTTTGCCTTTTCCTTCTTTGTATTTATTTTTCTCTCTCCTCATCTCTGCCTTGGCCCTTCAGCACTTCTCATCGAACTATTCTTCCTTTACTCCCCATCTTCCATTCTTTCTCCTTCGGTAACTCGCTCCAACTTCCCTCACTGCTCTCCAGCCTCGTCTCTTCGTGTTTTTCTCTATCTTCCTTCTTGTTCCCCTCTCTCTCTCCCTCTTTACCCTTATTGGCCAGTGATCAGAACCCACCTCCATCTATTTCATGTCCCTCACCATCGTGCAGTCTATTACAGACCCACTCTTTGATCCAAGTTAACCTCCCATCCCGATTTAGCAACTCCCAGTCCTCATCTATAGTCCATTTTTGCAACCTCATTCCCTACGCATTCACGTACTTGTCTCGTGACTTCCTGTTGATCTCTTCTCCTTCGTCATTTATCTCTCCCTTAAATTCTCCTCTCACGAGTTGAAATCCCCTTAACCACACAGTTTCCTCCGTCTCTTGCTCTCTCCTCAACCTCTTTTACAATCTCTCCCCAATTCTTGTTCATGTACACCATTTCTAATGTCATTCCTCTCGTTAATTAACCTTACCACGGGTTAAGTGAGAATTTGATTAATCGTTATTCCTTTCTTTTCCTGGCTACGTCTCACCCATCCCACGTCTCTTTCCCCACCCATTAACTTGTATGTTTTTCCTTATTTACACCACCAGTTCCTTTCTTTTTGCCTTCATTTCCCATCTGAAACTCTCCAGTAGTCCCCCTCTTGTTTCCTCCCAGTCTTCCCTCACCATCCATGTTTCCAGTAACCCCACTATATTCTTTCTCTCCACCCATTTTCCTAAAGCTGTCCAATTTCTTCCCTTTAGTCGTGATTTTTATCGCCACAACATTCCACACCACTATTGTTAGCACCTTCTTATTTATGTTATTTCTGCCGTCCTTACCTCCCCACCGACTTTCCTTGTATGTCGCATCTACTCTACTAGTTTTTTGTTCCTTAGAGCTGCCTCCAACTTATGCTACAGCTTTCATGTATCTTCTCTTGTAATAACAGTTCGTGCACAGCACCAATGTTTTCTGAAAAAACAGTTGATTTTGGTCGACCTTCACGAAATTACGACTGAATTTTGTATACCATCGACCTTCAGGGATTTTTTATCGCACTTTATAGCCAAAAATCGAATTACAATTTTAAAACGTATTAGCACGGAAATGTTCATGACTAAACATTCTGAGTAATTGTACTGACAAAAGGTCAAACTATACGACAGAGATTTCTATTAATAGATGGCAGCACTTCGATCGTCCATTTATGAAATACAAAAAGGAACCCTCGTAAGTTGGCCATAAAAGTGCCATCTATTGTCTAATCATGATAATATCCAGTCTAACCCGGAGAGTTTAGTATTAAAATCCGTTTCCCGGTCTCGCTGATGAGACGATATAATTAGCACATTTGTAATATAGAAATTAAAAATATAAAATAAATTTTCATTATTTCGTTGTTATTATTTAATTATTTAAAGGCTTTAATAATATTTATGCAAAAGAAAATTTTTAATTAATTGAACACAAAGGAAGTATTTATACAGATGCTGCGAAGATCCGAATATAATACATCCCTATAACTGGAAATGATCTCATTAAGACAACTATTCTGCTCGATTCAAATATTAATTTAATCGTCAAACAGAATTAAAATCACGGCGCACAGAACATCGATCCGTAACGCAAACACTAGGACAAAAGTTATATTCATAAATTTTATGAAATTTCCTCCGCACAGCGGATATATATTTTTCATGCAAATATCTCTGTTTTACATTCAATTTCACGTCTCAGTCGCGAATTTCTTAAGCGATTTGATTATGTCGACCGATTCCTGGCTATTCAGGAAATATGTAAAGCTATTTGTTCTCCCGGAATACGTTGTTCTAGTTCAGTGACACGTTTCTCGAGTGTCGCCCAGGACTTGCCTATTACTCCCTTATTCTGGAGGCGGCGCAGTGGAAATGAAAGCACCTTGATTAAATTCGGAACTGAGTGGAGCGGAGAGCTTTTTATCTGCAAAGCGGCGCTCTACATAAATGAACCGATGCCCGACTCCATAGTGCTTTTTTTTTATAAATTCTCCTGCACCTATTGTTTTAAATCTTTTTCGGCTCTCAATAGACACTAAAGTTAGTGCTGAAGATTTGCCTAAATAAAGTGTTTCGGGGGAAATTAATGGAGTCCTCTGGGATTGTGTGTTGCTTTTTTTGGGAGAGCGTTGCATGAATCTTTTAAAAGGTTTAGTCCTCGCGTGGAGAATATAGGATGAGAAAGCGATGTAAAAAGTTGAAAGCCATAATGGAGATATCTTTTAAATATAAAGGTGGTCCTTAATATAAATAAATTTGATTATGCAAAAAAATAATACTAAATAAAAAAATTTTAATCTCTTATAAGCAATGTCTCATAGAACGTTAAAATTCTGACAAGATGCAGTTTGAATATTAGACAGTTTTTAGAGTTTGATAGATTTAACCAATATAGAAATATATTTATTAATTATATTATAATAACAATAATTCATAATTTAAACCTAAACTTAAATTATTTTCTTTATTCTATATTTATCCACATAACAAAAATAATTTTATTAAATTAAATCGAAATATGAAAATTATATATCTACATAAAATTAACTGCTAGTTTTTTAAGCTATTATAAATTTTCATATACAGTATTGGCAGTATTCAACCCTAATTATATGTTTGTATTCTTTTTACTTAAAATGACCTTGCTTGTGTCTGCAATAAATAGTGCTGGTGCTCTTAAGATAATTGAGTTGCATATATGATTATTTTCATTTTTGGATACACTCATGAATTTCATATTGTATTTTATAGGCAGCTTGTAGTGTGAGTTATAATAATTATTTTCAAAATAATACTAACTCAATACTTAAGAAGAAAGTGTAACATTTCAGTATCAATACAAAAATTACATCATTATGTGTGCTCTAGCTGCGACTTCTTGGTGGTTGTTTACGACTAATTTAATTACCCTCTTGATCTCAAATCCCTTTAATAGGTTTAAATTCAATTCCTTTTCTTCCATATATATTGGCTTTATTTTTCCCGGTTGGTAATTGATTATGATGCAATGTTCTGCAATTCCTGTTTGTTGATTATTATATAAAATCAAGTGTTTATGTTATTATAACCGTTTTTCATATAAAAGGATTAATATAAGTACTCCTGTCTTGTACGGCTTAATTGAAATTAACAAACTGAACATCCCTTTCTGCACTTCTATTTACCTTCCAATGTACATTAAAATATTTTATCAAAAAACTTCGTAGAATATGAACAGGACAAATGACCTAACATTACCATACAACACAATCTAAGTCTTTTGATGCCAAGAAATATTTTCTATTCTATGCGTCTCTTGACTTCTTGTTCGTTTATTGTCTTCTTCTACTCGCACCAATTTTTCAGCATACTGGAGATGCTCACCTCAAGATCCTATTATTGGCTGCTCAGGCAGCAACAATAAATCTCTAAAAGTTTCAGTTGGTTGAACTGCTAAAACGAATCTGAGAAATGGCAAAATCAAAGGGTGATTATATTTAAAATATTTTCTAAAAAATTTCTCATACCTAACTTAAATCGATTAAATCACTTGGGAACCTTAACCCATCAAAGTTACAGGGTCCATTATAAAATTGATATTTATTTTTTAGAAAAAATATTTTTATTTATCATACCGGTATAAAAGCTTAAAATTCTTCAAAATACTCTCCCCCAGCAGTTCCGGAAGCGTGTTTGCCATTCCTGGAAGGCACACTGAAACTCCTCGAGAGGAATGTGTCTTATGAGCTATGTAAAGGTGTGGAGGGCTAACCGGATGTTGCTCCAGGCCAGGAAGGTTGTAACAATGAAGGCCGTGTGGTTGGGGGCATTGTCATAGTTGAGCCTGGCCATGTCTTTGATTGCCCTCACGCTGACCCGTATGTAAAAGGTTTATCTTGCCTTTATCAGAGCTAAGTTTGTACCTAGCTCTGATGCGAGAACAGCTCATTCCCACTTTCTGGGGCGGAAGATGAGTTTTCTGTACCACGCTCTGCTTTGTCGGTTCTGGGTTGTAATCAAACATTCAGGATTCGTCTCCGGCTACGACAAAGTTAAGAAAGTTCAGATCATTTTGAATCGAATTCAACAATTCTTGGCAGCGTGAAACTCGAAGTTCTTTCTGACGCAGACCTTGCAGATGTGCAGATAATCGGTCACTGTCCCATGTAACGCAAATGTAGACATATTTAGTGTGTCAGCGATTTGCTGATTTCGCACACACGATTCACGTTCCACCGCGCGTGTTACAAAGTTTATGCAAAGGTAAATACTATAAAAATGATGACAGGGCTGATCGAAAAAAACAGTCACAGAAGCACAAGCAGAGATAATCATGAAAATTCAAGAAATCTAAGTTATCAAACAAAAGTGGTGAAAGGAGTAGCAAAATAAGGAGCAAAATTTGGAAAAACTAGTGGAATGCCGAAGTGCTAGAAAACGAAGCAATAGTAAAATCAAGGATTCGAATGATTCCATGCATATAGAAAGTAAACAGTCGATGAGAAGAAGATAATAATCAGATTCTTCAGAAAAGGACAATAAAAAGGTCTAAACAAAATACAGACAACAAAAAGTTGGCATGTTAAAGATTATTCAGACTCATTAGATGGTAGTATGAAAAAAAGCCTGTATACAGCAAACAACACATTATTCTTTAAATCAGATAATAGAAAAAAAATGTTTGATTGTTTATGCCTACCGCAAAACACAGCATAAAAAAGCTACTCAGATTCTTTAGAAGGTGATGTTTTATTAAGAAAAGCTATTCTAAACATTCAGTAAAATATTACAAAAAGTATATACAAAGTTTGAAAAAAAACATACTTAAAATTTTAGCCGAAAGGAGAACGGGTGGTATTCACTTCTTCAAATGATTTTCCACTCAAACCCATGAATAGACTTCATAAACACTGCTTCTATTTAGTTTTGTTCAGTTATTTTGTCCTTTTTTGCAGAAAGAATAGCTGCTTATGTAATCATGACAGATATATGACGTATATAATAACATAATAACATCATGCGCTTTACTTTAATTATTGACCTTGTATGTCATAATGAGAAAACAAATTAATATCACAATAAGTGATAAATATAAAATAAAATTTCCCTTTGTCAAATTTTTTAACATATAAAAATTGGCATTCTAGGTTATATAATGGTATAAATATATATTTTTTCACCACGGGTTAAGTGAGAATTTTATTAATCATATCTAAAAAATTCTAATGAAATCGAAAGGTACTTCAAAGATAATTGTATTGGGCTTATTGAATTCTCTTATATTTGACGAATAACTTTTAAATTTCTAAAGGCGAAGAGAAACAGAGGCAGATTCTCATTCCAATGAGCAGAATTTTGGATTGAGGCTGGATAAGTTTCATAATGGATCATCCGGTAGATATTTAGGTTTGTTGAACATACTACGATAGTGATTCTGCCGAAAGAATCGTAATCCAAGAAATATTCATCTAAGTCATCTAACTCTGATACTGGTGTAGAAGATGATGCTGCTCTTTTTACTGTACTGCTAGAGAGGAATGATTAAGAAGCATGTTTGTAGTTCGACACTGTCATAAATTCACGAATATATGTAGTGAACTCGGAAGGAACAATCAGTCCTAGTGAAGATGCCTACAGACAATATTGTCCTAATATCATGATGTATATATTATGAATACACGTCATTGCTTTTAGTTTTCAATTCTTACATTGATGTTGACATAGACAAAACAACCTAAACATGGAAGCATTTAGAGTATCATTAAATTAATTAGTAATGCTAGAGCATTAAATTCATTTTAAAATTCTTAACATAAAACTATATTGATTATTTAGCCAACTACATTATCTCATGCTATTGTACATTATTGTAAATTAAGATTGATCTTTGGACCTCTAAAAAAATCTGCCTAATTTTGCACGAAGGGCATATTTAATTTTTAAAATCTTGCGATCCTAATTATAACATAAGATTGCCACTATGCACGTGATACTTTTAAGTAACACAAATAAAAAATATTTCTAATTATAAAGCGCAACGAACTGACGTTACATTGTATAAGCCATAAGATGCCATTGTTTCATGACTTTCACATGTTTTAATTAGTTTAATTCTAATCACGATAGAAATTAGGTCTAACACTAGACAGAAGACTTAATCGTACTCTGACATGTGGTTATACACACCACTCTCTCTATAGCAATGGAAGCTTTTCAAATCAGAACTGAAGGTCAGAAAATCTGAACCTGATTAAAATAAAGTTTCTAGAAATAACGTTGGACGAAATGCTGACAAAATAACTATATTACAGAGTTATGTTTTAGTTTTTTTATGTATACAGATGTATCAAAAACGGAAGGGAGCTCCGACCCTAAACTAGGGAATCAGTTTCTCTCGGGCAAGGCCCATCAGTCTTATAGGCTGAAACAATAGCCTTGCAAAGATGTGATCAAGTTTGCATGAAGAAGGAAGGGTTATAAAGGGGAACACATATATTTGATTTTAGATAACCAGACTGCCCTTAAAAATCTCAAAGAATAAAGCTTCAACTCTAAAACTACCTGAAACTGTAAACAAGCTCTAAACCAATTGGCCAAGGGCAACAATATCACATCAATCTGGGAATCAGACCACTCAAGTAAAATATATAACTAACATGTTGATATACTTATCAGGGAATGAGCTGCGACAAATATGATCGGAAGCCTACATGTGCAAAAACACATTGAAAGAGCGTTGTCTAAGAAATATAAATTGGTAGAGGAAATGATCGAGTACATTCTATGCAGGTGCTATAGACTAAAACAAAGTTGGATCTAACCGTAGAAAGGGCAATAACGCCAGAAACTTTACCAAGGAAATTGACTCCCTACGCACATGCTAGTAGTAGAGTGTTAGTATAAAATATCTAATCATATTGCAGTGATGTAAGGCTGTCTATAGCCAAACGACCCCATCTAATAATTTAATCACCATAGATATATCTTTAGATCTAGCCAAAATTTTAGAAGAATTACTTTCTCGAGGTAATATTAATCTAACCGGCTCAGCTTGTTCAAATTATTGAATAATAAATTTTGGTAATATAATAAAAGATGCTAATAAGCCTAAAAGACACGAAGAAACTTTGCGCCAAGTTCTTTCTACCAATTCTATGGGAGGAGCAGCGAGAGAAGCTGGCCGAAGGCCCGAGAGAGTACCAGCTGTTTAACCTCAAGCGGATCATTGAAAACAACGAATAGGAACTGACGAAGCTCTACTACAGATGTCTTGTAGAATCAGTCTTCCCCATACGAGACAAGTGTGCCAGGTTGGTAGTTCTTCCAAAGAAGGGAAAGCCAGAGAACTCGCCGGGGGATACAGGACTATATGCTTGCTAAACGGTGAAGAGAAGGTGTTAGAACGACTTCTGGTGGACAGAGCGAGCGCTGCCATAGAAGCGATCGGGGGATTTTCCGAGAGCCAGTTTGGGTTCAGACGTGATAGGTCCACCGCGGATGAAATTTTTCAATCAGGAGGATAATGGACTGGGCTTACCGTGGGTCACTAAGAGGCCGAATGCATTGTATGAGTATCGCACTCAAGGCCCTGCAAAAGAATTAAATACCGGGGTATTTGATGAGGATGCTTGGAAGAGCAAACGACGGGGTTTTCAGACTGCAGCCCCCAGAAGGGGCGAACATAGTAGGTTTTGCTGACGATCTGCAGGTAGTGTTCAGTAAGAGGAGCATAGACGACTTGGGCGTAGTTGCTCAACGGACGGTCGAGGCCGTTGCAGAGTGGCTAGCTACAGCAGGACTAATTGTGGTAGCGGAGAAGACGGCGGCGGAATGGCTTTCCCAAAAAAGGAGCGGTGAGCATCCCAAGGGAGTAAGTGGAACTGATGGGTAGAGAATTAGTCGTGAAGATGTCAATGAAATACCTGGGGGTAATACTAGAGGCTAGAGGTTTTGGAATATAGCTGGAATAAAGTCAAAATACAAGAACGGATGTGGCAGAAAGATTTCGAGGATTGGTTAACCGTGAAGGACCTGGTGGGATTGGTGGAAACCTGGGTGAGAAGGGAAGAGTGGGAGGAATTAAAAGGCTGGCTACCGAGGGGCTTGAGGTGGACTATGATAGGGGCAACAAAATCGGCAGCGAAGGGAAGGGCGAAGAGTGGGATAATAATGGGAATGAGAGAGGCTGTGAAGAAAGGCAAGGTGGAGTTTATGGAGGGTGGAGAAGGTCTGGCATGGGTTAAATATCAGCAGGGAATGCATCGAATAGACGTAGTTTATTTTATATTAATAAAAACTGGAATGAAATACGACAGGAAATCAATTGTAGAGCTGGAGAAGGAGGAAGGTATTTGGTGGGGGGTGCTTTTAATGCAAGACTTAGGGAATTGGGGGGAGGTATTAACGATGATGGTACAGTGGTGGAAAGAAAATCTCAAGATAAACATATAAACTGCGAGGGCAGGAGAGTGAACGAGTGGGTGATGGAAGAGGGATGGGAATTATTAAATGGATGTACAGTAGGTGATTGAGAAGGGAAGAAAACCTGCATTGGTCCACAGTGATCGTCAGTAATTGATTACATAGTCATCAAGGGGCTGGCAAGAAGAGAGGTGAGAAAAATGGAAGTGGAAGAAAGTATGGGATCGGACCATCTACTATTAAAAGTAATGATACATATAGGCAAAGATAAAGAAATGGAGCAAGAACAGGAATGTGAGAAACTAGATAGTGGAGTAAAGGCCATTCGAGATATGAGGGAAAGGCTAAAGATGGTTCAGTGGAATAATGTTGGATCAATGGAGGAGTTAGAGGATATCATAGTGGAATGCGGAAGTAAAGGAAAGGCGAAAAGGGGAAAAACGTGTACGTGGTTTGATGAAGAATGTCGACATGCAAAAAGAGAAGTGAGGAAGGCAATAAGAGAATGCATACGGGCCGGGGGGTGGAGAAGCAGGTGGCAGCAGTTAGAACAAAATATCGTAGGATATGTGAAAAGAAGAAAATACAGGTTTTGTAAGAATGAAAAAAGTGCAAAAATGAAGCAGAAATGTGGAATATTCTGAAAAAAAGGGAAATAAAGAGGCAGATAGGAATACCATTAGAGGAATGGACAAAGAAATGTAAGAGTTCTAGTTTAATACCATGTGGGATAGGGGACGGAATGATAAGGGAAGACTAGGAGGACTTCACGGAAGAGGAGGTGCAAAGAGCGTTTGAGGGGGTCAAACGAGGAAAAGCAGCTGGACTGGACGGACTGAAGGCTGAAATATGGAAGGAGATCAGAGAAAAGGGGAAGAAAAGGTTTAGGGAGCTTCTAAACGGAATGTGGAGAGGGGAAGACAACATACTGGCAGCTTGGAGAGTGGCAGTAATGTGCGCGGTGCACAAAGTGGGAGATAGCACCAACATCAACAATTACAGGGGAATATCGTTGATGAGCATTGGATGCAAGATCGCGATAACAGCGACAAAGAACCGGCTACATGAAGAAGTAGAAGTGCGTAGGATGCCTGGGATCCAGGAGGAATGTCATAAAACTCCACAGCGCCAGCGTCTTTATGCCAGCTGCCGAAGAACTGGTCACAATGCCCTATGTCTAAAAGTGCGTGCACGAATGCACGACCTAGTGGTGAGAAGTGGGATGAGAATGAGGCCCTCATGGCATCCATGGATGAAACGGGGCAACACGATTAACATCGACAAGACAGGGAGTTAAGGGCGAAGAATGTCCTAGGGTACAACCAGTACCGTCAGAAAATTAGAGAAGGTTTAGTGGTTAGAGTCTATTCAGAAGGAATAAGAAGAGTCTTTTTGAAGAGATGTGTGTAATGCATTCCTTATCTCTCAAAAAAACACTAAAAGGCTCAAATATTAAATGCTTATGCCACATTTATAAAATAAATGATGAATAATTTTATATTCCTTATTATTTTGGCTAAGGAATATAAAAATATTCATCATTTATTTTATTCTGTTAATGTTTAAAGATTTCTGTAATTTCTGAACCGATTTTATTGTTTTATTCAAAATATCTGTCACTGTAGAGTTATTACTTTCAATTACGCATAGTTTTTGCATGTCGGCAGAAATTTTTAATTGTTGAAGTAGGTAAACTACATCATTTAGGAAATTTCCAAATCAATTTGAAAGTTTTATTTATGAATAAGCCTGATAATAGCAGCCATTTTGTTATATTTTATTGTTCGGGGTCCAAAATATAGATAATTTAATACAAATTATTCCAGGATGCAATGAATTTTGTAGAGCGTGCATCAAAGGTAAGTAGCTGTAACTCAAGACAGTACTGTGTATTGTGAAAGCGTAACTTTTTTATGATTATATTTTTTGTTTAAAAAAATAAGCAAAGGTGATTAACAACATGTAGTTCATGTAAAGCACCTACAGAAGATTTGCAAAAATATTTAGTGTATTTAGATCTGACAACACTGTAGTGAAGAATCTCCTTCCCTCCTGGGTTATGAGCGTCTTCTTGATCCATTGTAAGGGACCAACAAGACGCTCTTTACGTGATAAATTGAACTGATCGCAGTAAAACAGATTAAGTCTTAAGAAGTATATAGCTAAGAAAGTCATTTAGAATTGATGTGCTGTTTACAGAACACTATTTGATATTATTAATGGGGTGAAACGTGCTCTTGCACTGAGTGCTTGGTTCGAAACAGCATCGAAAGAAATGAGACACCAAGGGTAATATAAATTAGTAAAAATAATGGGCTTGTTATTTTGGATGCTGCTGGAAGAACATTAATTTAATATAGGGTAAAAAAAATCTAACAAAAGTTCGCATATTCTCATAGTTACCAGTTTTCGCTATATCAATTGACAGTGTTTTGGAATAGTTTGTAACCTTTAGCATAGAAGTAACTTTATGACTTACTGAATTTCCTTTCTGAAACTTTAGAAAGCTTAGGGCATATTGACTTAAATATTGAATTGATGACGCGGACACGTGATGAAACTCTATAACACATTGAATAAAATAACACAGTTAAGAGTGTAACTGTGTGATAAAACATAATGCAGTGTTCAACAATAAAAAGTAAAACCCTCTCAACAGTATTGTTTTATTTCAGTATATTTACTTCATTTTTCGAGGTTACCTTTATTTAAATTTTTAATTGTGGAGGTGATCTTTAATAAATAAAAATGAAGAAGGAAACACAATTACCATATTTTACCACTTTATTAAAACATTAATAAAATGGCAAAATAAAGTAATCGTATCTCCTTCTTCATTATAACATTATTTTTTTCTGTGTATCTTCATATTATCAACACAAGTATAAAATTGGAATATATTAAATTCTAACTTTTGATTAGTTCTCGCGGATCCTCTCACCTCAGATGACATAATTGATTAGTTTGCTTATTGTTTAATGTGTAATTTCGTAATATAAACTCTGATAGAAAGGAAGTCTCAGAATAATCTCGCTCAATTTTGAAGTTTCAGATTGTAATTATAAGTTACGGCGCCCCAATATGAGATAACTCACCTTTGACTTCGCCTAAATAGCATAGATAATCGAGTCTGAATCAAGTGGAATTACAAGTTGGCATGTTTACAGGAACACATTCGGGTCAAGATGTGAGGTAAAATTAAGAGATAACTTGATACATGTTTGAATAGTCAAATTTTATTATGTAATGTATGTAATGTATTCTATACACTATAAGTAAATATTATAAATTATATTTTATTATTACTCTAACGTGTAACTTTTTAAATTTAAGATGTATGCTAAATCCGAAAATTATGAATACCAAATTTGTTATTTAATTAGGAGTATTATTAATTTTATTATTCTATATTATTAAGAAATCTGCACAAAGTGTTTAAAATTTAAATTTAAATGCAGATGTAAGTAAATAGGTAGTCATTATGCAATGTTTTACAGTAATAACGACAATTTCGTAAATTATACAAGAAAAAAATCATTTACTGAATTATTTTTTACTTTTCTAATTAAAAAAATTTTTTGTAAAATCTCCGCATATGTTCTACTGATTGGAGGATGAGTTATAGACCACCCACTCATACTACAACTTTATTGTAAACATTCATCATTGACTCAGCTTTTATTTCTAAAAACAATAAAAATGTCATTACTGTTGTTTCCAAGAAATCCACAAACAGTGTTTTTGATTAAATTTAGAAAAAAAGTATCAATCTGATAAAATAATTTAACTGACTGGCGCTTAAAGTCTGACAAATCCAGGCTGAAAAACGTCTGGTCGTTGATAATTTGGCAGTTAACACACTAAGGTAATATATGTTGTAAAATGTATTTGATCACCTCTTTTAAAAATATTAATATATTTTAAAGAAAATAAAATAATACGAGAGGTATATTATCATTAGTCGACACATTTTCTTATATTTTTTTTGTTTAGAGATAATAATAATACATTTTTATAATAAACAGTAGTTAACTACAAATGGTGGATGCACCGGGCATCTAAAATTTATTAAAATATAATATTGCTCTCAGCCAAGACTTATGTCTAACTTATTGTGTAAATACGACAACATTACATATAAATAAATTATACATCAAAAATTATTAAAAAAATATAATTATATACTTGACATTTGAAGTTCACACTTTCTCTGATGGAAAACTTGAAAGTGGAAAGATGGAAAAGTATAATAGAAAAATTTGAATTAAAACACTTGTTATTTTCCATATTAATATACCATTATCAAGGGATGAATACAGTATTCATTGTGAATACTGTTTTCATTATATCATCCTTTGATAATGGTTGTAATTAACCGAAACACGTGTCAGGAAACTGAATATATTAATCTGGAAAATAACAAGTATTTCTACTTGACATTTGTATTCCTATGTATTCTTTTGGAAAGAAGCTAAAGTGTAATAAACTAAACTAATAAAGAAACTAAACATGAAAGTACACTAGTTATTTAAATTCAGCCAATAAAATTTCTAAAAAGAGTTAAGTACTTTCTATTAGAGTTATTAATTAACTTTAAGTTATTTAACAATAAATAAAAAAATCAACCAATCTATCGTCTTACGTGGCAACTTAAGAAACGTTAAGAATATCCTACAATTGTATTGCAACTTACTAATAACTGTATACATAATTGAAGCCGATTACGTAAACTCCCGCCTGCTGACACTTCAGCTATTAAATATTTTACACAATTACAAGTCTCAAGAACTCGTACCTCTTTTATGTTCGGCGATAACAGCCGCGGCTGCTGCAACTCATGCAAATTCGGGAATTACAAATGAAAGCATAAATAACTGAAAGTGAACTTTCGCCGGCGGTTTCCTTACAGCCTGTGGGTAATTGAAACTTGCAGACAGTCAAAAGCTATTTATGCGAATGGGGCCCGACGCTGGTAAATACACCCGACAAGTGAAATACTCTCCCCATCGAAATTAATCTCTCATTGTGAAAAATGTTGGAGGATGTTCACGTGATGGATTAAGTGGAATTATTCCGTCGCTTTTTATTAAAACTAATATTAGGTGCTGGAGGAATGACAGAATGAAGATTTGAAATGAAAATTGTGTTTCTATCATCGTATTTCTTGTAGAAGAAAAAAGCCAATTTTACACAAAAATGTTTTTTATAGCTAATTATTTTATGTATTTACTATAAATAAACTTTTGAAAATATTGAAAAATTTGAAATAAGTTCAAAATAAATCACAAAGATATTAATGCCATTGAAATTGCTTGTAATAATTTTCACATTAGTGACCCATTAGAGCAATACGATACCGAATTCTATTGTCTCAGTATTGAAGGATGAAGTTTCACAATTAAAACAAGAAATCACAACAGAACTTCTCTAAGTATTTAAGTACAGTTTTTTAGTGAATTTAAGACGGATAAAAAGCCAGCAATTGATGCGTGAATTCTAAACTTTAATATTCCATGCATGCATATGAAAGTTTCTTCAGACTCATAAAATAAAGAAACGCAAAATATAATTGATACATCTATTGATAAGATAAACTTTACTAACAATGAGAGTTCTATGTATGCTGACGAGGCCGTTGGTTTTGTAAATAATTCTATCTGCTCAAATCAAACTATAACTAACAGTTCAACAAATTCAGTAATTTCTGATCGAGATACGCCAATTAATAAAACTGAAGCACCATCAGAAACCAGCCCTTTAACCAAATTTTGCAACAATACTAACATTAGCATTTTACCATCAATTATCAAAAACCGGGAAACCAATGCTATTAAACAGTTAGATTTCAACTACACATCTTCTTGAATCTCGTGAATAGGTGCATATATCCCAAGTAAACCCAATGGCTGCAAGTAAAACAATTAAAACAATGACTACAATTTACACTTAAAAACTTTAATCGAATCCAATACCAAAACTACATTTTAACGATGATCTAAAGATTGCATCTCTACACTATATAAGGTTGGATACATTGATAACAATCTATATTAGTTATGTCAGAAAGAATTTTGCTACTTCAATTATGAAACAGCCCAACAAATGTAAATATCATACAAGTATATATCCCTACAGCGGGAAAAAATGATGAACCTCTCTATGAGAACATCAAAACACTAATGAAGTCAACCAAGAAGGAAGGCTTGAACATCATATTGGGAGACTTCAACGCTAAAATTGAAATGAAAAATTCTAGGATATTGTGGGCGAGTTTGGACTGAGCCAACAAAATACCTGGTACAAACTCCAGCGAGAAAGATTCTACACCTAGAAGACTCCTCAGGATAACTCAGAAAATGTAGTGAGGAATCAGATTGACTTTATTACAGCTAGATTTTTTTTTGTAACAGTGTCCACAGCGTTTGCACATATACAGGTGCATACATAATCCTGAAGTGGCAAATATTAGACTAAAATTAAAACTAACAAAGAAGAAAATACGTCACAGAGGTATGAATATGCACTTGGAGAAAGACTAATCCACAACATTTCTAGTCTAAAGCAAGCTAAACAATAGTTTGAAACATATAAAACTAGAAACAAATGATGCAACCTGTACAACAATAAAGAAAACAGTTAATTAATCGAGTGAGAAACATTTACAAGTAAAGAGGACGGCGAAAAAACAAAGATGGATATTAGAAAACATCTTGGAACTTATGGAAAAAAGAAGGTTTAAAAAACAGAAATCCTCAGAATAATTCGGAAGGAGATAAAAAAAAAACAAAGAATCTGGTTGCAAGATTAGCGTGTCAAAGTGGACACCTTGCAGCAGAAATACAATATATTTAATAAACCCAAAAAAAATATAAAAATAATTGGTACGCAGAGAAGATTTCAAAACCTAGCCATACAAAACTAAGTTTTTATGTTACAGCCAGAAGAGAGCTAACAAGTATGGAAAAGCAACGTTCAAGAAATATTTTACGCAAATAGACCTGAATTTGAACAACGGAGTCGAGCAACCAAAAAACAACTTCTCAGTTGCGAATTCTAAAAAATGAAATAGAATATAAAATTAATACTTCCGCTGCTACATTCCTGGTAAAACATATATATCACAGGGGTGAATTTGTAAATGAAATGCTTTTTGAGTTTCATATTTAATTAATCAGTTTTCTAACATATTTTTCTACAAGATCATTAAATGCCTGTGAAACAAACGATATTCCAGCAGAATTCTTGAAACTGGTTGATGAAAACATAGATAAAAAATGGTGATGTGGCCATCATAGTACTTTCCCTATATTTTTCTCGAAAACTATGAAGTTTACGCAAAAAAGTTATTCTTAATAATTTGTTTAGTTTTAAATTGTCTATAATTATTTGTTATATAAATTTTATGTAACTCTTATAGTTTATTAGCAATTGGCAAAAAATATCAAAATTTTCAATTTTTATTTTTTTTCTCGAAAGTTAAGAATTTTATGAAAAATATGTTCAAATAAAACTTGTTGAGTTTATTATTCCCTTTAACTTTTGTAAGAACCGTTTTTTAAAATTTTTCATATTTAGAAAAATATTACCAAAAAACAAAAAAACGCCTCGAGTAAACATCCACTTCCGGTCTATGAATGTTTACCAAAAGCTTTTCAGTTCCAGTTTTTAACGATAAAGCCTTAAGTTTAATATTTCATCTCAATAGGATCTTTCGTTTTTGAGATACAGCGCCCACCGACAGACACACAGACACACAGACACACGAAAAATGTTTCTAGAAATTAGTGTAATGGACTCAGGGGGGCCCAAAACGGATATTTCCGCAAAAAAAAATTTTCAAAAAAAAATCACGAAAACAATACTCCCCTATATACTACGTGTATAGGGAAAGTAATTAGTATATATTTTTAACTTAATATATGAATATATGAATTTCCCGTAGTATGGTTAAAATCTACGTTTGTACAGATACCTAAGAAGCAAAATAGCAAAAAATGCGATGAGTTTAGACTTATCAGCATATTCAACTATTCTTTAAAAATATTTCTGAGGGTAAACTATACTCGAATCTTCAGAAAATACAAAGAGAATATAGAAGCAACACAATTTGGTTTTCGAAATGGCTTAGGTGCCAGTGATGCATTGACTGGACTAAAAGTTCTAGCCCAGAACTGCTTGGATCAAAGAAAGGACTTTTACTTGTACTTTATAGACTTTACCACAGCGTTCGACACTATAAATCGTATAAAACTAATTAAACTGCTACGGGAGATGGAAGTAGATGAATAAGAAGTAACGTGTATAGAGAATCTCTATTGGAAACAAAAGGGAGGTAATTCAATACCTAGAGATAGAGAGTAGCGAATTTAGAATATACCATTTTAAATGTATTATAATTATATCCGAAAATATTAAATGAGGAATGTACGTTATATTTATTACACAGGTTCATAGTTCTATGAATTGCGTTAGAATTAAAAGCAAATGCTATTCGGTATGTGGAAAGTCTAAAAACGGAAGTGTGCCTAGTAAGCCGATTAACTGGAGCTAAGTGAAAATTAAGACACATTAATAGCTGCTCACTGTCAAACTTCCATTAATTAGACGATGTAATAAGCACACATCAATCAAATTCATTCTATCTTTAAGACTACGCATATTTAATATAATTTTAATAAACGAATAATTGCCCTGAATATGAGTCATACCAATTTTGAAGTCCATACATCTAAAAACTTATTAAGCATACCCTATACCTTTATTCTACATCTAACTTCCTACAAAAAATATTAAGCATACCCTATACCTAAAAGTGATATTTTTCAACATATAAAAGAATTTATATTTCAAACGGTTCTTGAATACGAATATATCTCGGTTATTATAACAGATACAAACAAACTGTAAAAGGCAAAGTATTAATTTTATACAGATTAATAAAAAAAAATCAGAAAATGTTTATCACAAGTAATACCATAAGTGATGGCAATTTACTCGAATAAATTTTGTTTTTGCATGAAAGTTTGTTGCTTAATCGCAATTTTTATTCGAGCAACTGATAGAAAAAATCACTCGCCTGGCGGCTCGTGATTTTTTCGTGACAGTTGCTCTAATTAAAATCGCTAAGCAACAAACTTTCATGCAAAAACAAAATTTATTCGAGTAAATTGCCATCACTTATGGTATTACTTGTGATAAACATTTTCTGATTATTTTTTATTAATCTGTATAAAATTAATACTTTGCCTTTTACAGTTTGTTTGTATCTGTTATAATAACCGAGATATATTGATTTGAAAATATTGACACTATTTTCAAAATATCTAGTTACCCTTGACTTTTTTGAAAACTTTGAAGGTGGAATTTTATTCGTCTCGTATCTCTACACTTCTTTCCCCATTTAACCGTTTCTCTATCTCTTATAGTTTCTGAGATCCCCATAGAGAACATAAAAATCTCTATGCCGTAAAATTATTTTAAAATATACAGGGTGTCCCAATTTTGCGGTATTACAAAGGCAAACATTTTTTTAATGGAACACCCTTTATATTTTTTCATTTTCTAATTTGGATAATATTTTATAACTTTACCCTTTATTTGGTTTTTAAGTTCGATATGACATTTCCGAGTTATTGACGTTTTTCTGAAAAAAAAAATGTAAAAAGCGGAGGTTCACAAACAAAATTACTCTGATGTTCTATTTAAAATTTAAGAAATTTTCTTTTTCCTATGGTTGGTCATAAGTACTGTTTATGTACCAGTGTTAAAAATTTTCACTTTTGAGAGACCCTGCCTCTGTATCAGATACGCCATTTCCTAAATTTCAAATTTTCGTAACTCTTGTTTTTTAAATGGAATTGAAATGAAAACACTGGTATATAAACAACACTGGTACATAAACCGTATCAACTACAGGAAAAAGATGTTCGCCTTTGTTATACCGCAAAATTGGAACACCCTGAATAATTGAGAATAATTTTACGGCATAGAGATTTTTAAATCAATAAATTTTTATACAAAACATTTTTTTCTATCTCTTACGAGAAATACGCTAGAAAAGCCCTACGCACTGTTGCAGGACCCTCTATAATCCAATAGGTGTAGATAAAATTATAATAATATAATTTCAAAAGTAAAATGTCATTAACAAAAGCTGTGACCGCATTACTTGTTGATCGATCCTTGAGAAATCCATATTAATTATTATGCAGTATGTTGTTGGATACTAGAAATTTTATCATTTGATTGAACATAATTTTTTCCAATAGTTTTAAGAATATTGGCAGTAACGATATCAGGTTGTAAATGTTAATATTCGATTTTTCACCTTTTTTATAAATTAAAAATATACATGCCGCTTTATGGCAACTAGGAAATATTCCGGATGTAGACATGCATTTATTAATTTTGTAAGTGGTATCAGAATTACATTTACTAAATACTTAAAAGTATTAGTTGATATTGAATAAATGTCTCGAGAGTTTGATTGTTTTAAGCTGGTAATAACTTCTCTAACTATTACAAAGTATATCATTTTTTACCATAAAAGGGATAAGATCATTATTTGTTGAATTCATTTAAGATATTACTTGGTCTGCAATTGAACTGAAGAATATGTTAAAATCTTCTGACTTAATGGGACAATTGTTATCACAATGTTTTTCCTTACTTTGGTACCACATCGCTTTTTGCTCTAGAAGTGAATATAGTTGAAAATGTCCCCATTCTGTAATAGGCCTTGTAATTTTATTTACGCACTCTTTAAATATATGTGGTTGCTTTACTTTAACATAAATTCTAATGTGATCTGATAATCCGAGATCCAATGGATAAGTTTCTATATCTTGAATAATTAAATTTGAAAAAAAAGTTATCAATACAATTATTTTTTTTGTATTAAAAGTTACTTCGTTGTACGCGAGTTATTAGTAAAAAAAAACTCGCTCTGAACTCGACGTGGGCTCACTTGTGCTTCCTGCAGCCAGATCATGGGGTTTTGTGCCAGTTCAAGTTCCTCGAATGGTATGGTGAGTTTTAAAGATGTGTATTCATCAGGACGTCTGGACTGTAGTGTTTCACAATCAATTATAGTTATCTTATTTTTCATCTAGGTGTTTTTTAAGTTTTTCTTGGCGTACTCGGGTGTAGTCTATAAATATGAAGATGTGCTCTCTTTTTAACTCCTGTTACTAATGTAGTTTCCTGAGATTTTCCTAGTATATGTTTCTTTTGTTTATATTTCTTCTCTACTTTATGTCGTTTCTCATTATTATCTATATCAATCTGTTTAAATTCAACTTGAGGTGAACATTCTGTAATATTAATGTCGCTTGATTTAGATATTTCATTATTACTACCATTCGAATTTTGTCGACGCGGGTATCTATTGGTGGAAACTGGATTATCTACAGCTACTGGCTGTGCAGAATTTTTCTTAAAGCGGCAATTTTTCAAAACTCCTGCTGCAGTTTCACTAATGTTATTGGCGGGAACAGAATTTGTTGTAACCTCGTCATATAAAGTCTTATATTTATTATATTTCACTTCAAGGTAGTTAATATTTTCCATGAGTAACTCATTGGTTGTTGTGAGCTGCTCCAACAGCTTTTCTAGATAAGTGTAAGCCTCCATTCTAAAATCCACGGCATCTTGAAGTTGCGTGGTAATGGATGATGGCTCCTTTTCACGGGTACTTGTAGTTTCGCTGATATCGCAGTGTTTAGTATGACTATAATGTTTATAACAATTGGGATGATAGTTCAAATTACACTTATCACTTCCTTTTTGCATTTATCACAAATTAAATATTTAGCCATTTTCATTGGACGCGATGCGTGTCATAAAATCATCCTATAGTTTGCAGAGCGCTGCATAAAGCAACGGAAGGTATAAAAGTCAATGGATTCTTGAACCGTTTGTTAAAATCGAAGTCTGGTGCTCCAATAAACCTACACAAATTAATTGGGTATATCGTATTTTCGATCTTTTATAGATGTAATAAATGCAATATATTTTAACCGAATACATCTCTCCACTTATAACTTTAATGGCATCAAAAGGTCAGCCCTATGATTTCTTATATAACTAAAACTACCATCAATCCGCTTCATAATGGCTTCAACGTTATTGAAACCTTAGTCCCTCAAAGATAATATTTTATAACTCACATAGTACTTGGTAACGAAACATGGGTTTACCATGCAGCAACTGAGAGTTTCCTTTTAATATTTCCAAATGGGTACACTTCCTGGATAGCCCTCGTATAATCGTTATAACATAATTCTAAATTAAAATTTTAGATTTTACAATTTTAATAAATTCAGTCGCGTTAGCACGACGCGAGCACAATATCCAGTGTCGAACAAAAAAGGTATAAAAATAACAACAAAGGCCGATGTGGGTGTGAAATGCAGTTGTAAAATATTCTCTCTATTGCTCGCAAATCAATTCTCGCCAACAACTGTGCCAGAACGTGACAATTGCGACTGCCGAAATCCCGTACTTTGAATACTGTTGGTGGTTGTATGCCGCTGTATTTTATCAAAGGGAACCGAATTGAATGCAGACTGCATTAATATTTACTCATGTGCGTGTGACAGTAAACGTAAATTGGAATGTAATATAACAAATGTGTTTCAATTTTAAACAATATTATATTGCAGCGCAAGTAACTCATTCAAATATATATATATATATATATATATATATATATATATATATATATATATGCCTTTGGTTATTATGTATTCCCAAATACAACGTTGCATTTATTTTCGTTGCAATATGCATATCTAAGTACGTACGCTCTAATAATAAAGCCTGATGTTTTCTTATGGTATGCACGATATAACAAGCTTATTTATTATAATACATGTATATTATTCCTATACCTGCGGCCAGTAGCTAGAATTTCCAACCGAAATAGTTCTTTGTATACTTTATGTTTATACTCATATATGTGCAAGTAATATTTAAAATGTTTTTATAAAGCTTGTATGTTTATTCATAATGGCTATAAAATATGTACAAAAGCATTATAAAATTGCTTTTTAGTGCTTATCTATTTTTTATTTAGAATTAATTTAAATTTTATAGTAAATATCGCTTAATTCGAGTGCATATAAATTTATACTCTTGTTAAAAATGACTAAACTAAATATTACCATACTATGTAATAGTTTGTATTAATTGTAGTCATATATTGTTGCTAGAGTAATAAAAATTCTACCTAAATGTGAAATATACAGCATAATAGTAGTAACATATATTTATTGACAAATTTTTGTACATATTTACATTGAAATAATGAATAATGAATGAGGAGTTAATGTATTAATTTGTCAAAAGGCTATCGACCAGAGGTCTTTCTGCCCACAGCATAATATTATTTACAGTTTTCCATATTTCGCAATGTGTTTTATTTGGTGGATGCGCCGGGAATGGGCTATTTAAACTTTTAAACAGTTATTTTCATTACATAAATTAGTGATTATATTGTATTCTCATAAATCTAAAACATAAACTTTTAACAATTTACAGTCTAATAATTGTAATAGTTTATAGTACTACAAAAATTGTAGCCTGCAAATATTACTTCTTATAAAACTTTCTAGGGGTTGTGTTGGACAAAATAAGTAAACTTAAGTATAACCAGTTTAAATGCTATGATGTTAAGGTGTTTAGATAAAATACAAAATCTGTTATGCATTTTAAATTTTGCTATTCAAAACGTATAATGAATTATAAGCTTAATTTAATAATTAATTATCAAATAGAAACAATTTAGTCGACTGAATGTGTGAACACCTGACACTGAGAACTATATGTACATTGAAAATAGTGTGCAATTTAATTAATTAAATGATAAATAACAATATGTACTTGTACAATAGCAGCAAAAATAATAATTATTATTATTTTATGATTAATAATAATAATAATACTAATCAAAATAATAACTTCAAAATTGAAAATTCAAAAATACACAACAACCGGTGGTTCCGACTTATTTAATTTAATATTTCTATCAATAAGGAGAGGATACAGCAAAACTCGCTCTTAAAATCTGAGAGTAAGAAGCTATCCCTAGCCTAGTGGGCAAATAGACCAGTGGGCTGTATTAAAGATAAATTTCGGAAACCAAAAACCGGAAATCCTGATCCGATGTGCGGCCAAAGTTATTCTAGGTCTAAACAACATTATTTGAATTTGTCTATCTAAACAGTGTAATGTTGTTTTTATGTAATATAATTTTATTTGATCGTGTACTTTGTCTATGTCTATAATATTTTACTATTTCTAAATGGTTCAGTGGAACAGAAATTACGCATTACAAAAAGCTAAAGATAATCCTTGAAGCAGTATTGATGAAGTCTATTCATGGGTTTAAGTGGAAGATCATTTGAAGAAGTAAACTCCGCCCGTTCTTCCTTCGGCTAAAATTTTAAGTATTTTTTCAAATTTTGTATATGCTTTTTGTGATATTGTATTAGAAAGGAGAGCAAAGTTGTAATAAAATAAAATAAATCAATCCTTTTGTATTTGTCTTCAAGAGATTCACTTCCATCTCCAATAAACGTTTACCATTCAAGGATACAGTATCCTGAGAAACGATGTTGTACCACACCATCAATCCAGGATTAAAGTGAGTACAGCCTTGAAAGAGGGGAAACGATTTAGATAGCTTGCAATTAGGATTGATCTTCAAGCTATATAATATCTTCGTATCCGGTAACAATATACAATCTATACATTGGAGACAGAAACTGGGAGATTATTCAAATTATCTATCTATCTAAGTATTGCAGTAACTAAGACCATATCAATTTTAGAGCGCCTTTAATGCACCAAATGCTTTATAGAACTGCTCTAGGGTAGTCACAAGAGGTTATATTGAAGACCTACTCGAGATCATAGGAGGAGTAATCTTCAATACCAGACAACCCACGCATTTTAATGCTGCAAGTTGATTATGCTCTGCAGTATCATCACCCGCACTTTTTAGTTTTCCACTGAAGACGTCTAGTTAAATGGAAGATTTTTACGTGATCATATTTTAGATCTTCCGGAGCGGAAAAAATTTCATTATATTTCCAAAAATTTCGATGATATCTGTTCCAACCAGCAGAAAAATCTATATCGCATACCTCTGGTTTGACAAAAAAATTGTCTGCCCCATGGCGATACCATAAATAAATTATAAATCGTTATACAAACTCTTGCTCATATATGGATGGATCCCAAACTGATTCCGGAGTAAGAGTAGCCATCGCGGCTGACCACATGTGTGGGGACACTCGAACAACTATACTCCGTTTATACTGCCAAATTATTCGAAATGTATCAAGACCTCAAGTACTATGAATTTGTCTAGTAGTAAACCATTCCTCATTTTATCTGGTTCACTCTCATACCTGAAAAGTATATCTGATGTTGACGAGGAACAAAAATTAAAGTATATTTGATTACCTAAATAATGATCCGCTAGTGTAGAACATCCTGTCTTCTTTGTACTATCTGCATATCTCCGAAAAACATGTTGCCTTCATATGGGTGTCATAATTCGTATTTATCAAAGACAACGAGATAGCAATCAGCAGCCCTCATGGATCAAGCTGACTATGTCATATGCCAGCCAGACGAGGTCAAGATCAGATACGGCATTGGTAAACAAAGCATGACAAAGGAATCATGATAGCCTCGAAAGTAAGCTTACAGCTATCAAACACTAGAAACTCTTTTTGATCATTTAAATTTTTTTGGAAAAGTTTGTAAACATTTGTCTTCCTTTTACTATTCAGATTTTCCCATTTTTTTTCATCAACTGCTTTTTAATATTTTGAGTTGCAACATTATTGAACTTTCAGGCTTCTGGATATTATCCTTTGTACTTAGACAATTAAAATTTAGCAAAATAAGAAGTTTGAAATTTGATAGTAATATTAATTTTTTATAGATTTTTTTTTATTTGTGTATGGTCTCTTTGTACAAATATTTAGAAATTTTCTTTGCCAAAATATTTGTTGGTCGTTGCAGCAAGTAAAATTGCATTTTGCAAATTACTAAATAAGAAGATTATCACTTGGGATTTTCACAGAAGCTTTCCATTTATTGTCCATATGTTTTGTTTCTAAGGTATTGCCTTTCGTTGCTTTAGAAGTTCTAGAATTATTGGAGGTAATAAGAAACCAAAATATGTTTTACAAAGTCTGAAAATATCGTTTCTATTATCTGTAGCCTTTGATGAAGTAAGATCTCTTTTTTCTAAGAAGTTTTAGTATTTTTTTTTCAGATAAATAAAATCAAGAATTTTTGAATTTGTTAATAATAATATATATTGTTATGTGAAGTCATTTAGCTTTGCATTGCTGTTGGTACAGTCATTGCCCAAAAATATGAAAAATTTAACTACATATCGATATGTTTAAATATTGTTTTCTAAAATATAAAAAAAAATTAATCATATAAAGTTTTTGAAAAACTTTAAAGCATTTCAAAGCCTTACTTTCTTTATAGAGATATTCTCTTTTTTAAGGTATTTCTTTCTATCATTTTAAGTTTTAGAAATATTGGCGATTATAAGCAACAAAAATGTATTTTACAAATTCTAGAAACATTTTTTGAAAATCTGTAGTCTTTAAAATAGTTTAAAGTTATTTTTCTAACTTTTATAGTAACTAACAATATTTTCATACAAATTAAATCATCAAAATAACAATTTCGTAATTTAATTAAGAATAATAATAAGTAATATAAGGTGATTTCACTCTTCATTTCTGCTGGTATAATCTGTGTTCATTGTTTTTTTTTTATTATTTAATATTTTAAAAGAGTTTTGAAACGTTTGTCTCCTTTTTTAGTATTCTGGTTATCTCATTTTATTTTTTAGGTATAACTTTTAATCAGTTTAAGTTCTAATATTTTTGAAAGTGGTAAGGAGCAAAAGACAAAAAATTTAAAATATCTTTTCGTTAACCTGAACTCTTTAAATGAATTGAAAGTTGTTTTTCTAAGTCTTAAGGTCTAGATTGAAATAAGAATTTTGGTTAATAATATTCATTTGTTATATGCAGTCGATTTATTTTTATTTCTGCTAGTATCTAGTATATTCTTTGTACAAAAATTAAGAAATTTTCTTTCCCAAAATATTTTTTATTGTCGAAAGAAGCAAAATCTAAGAAATCTCTTTGATCATTTGTAGTTTTCACGAAGTTTGAAAAACTTTGTCTTCCTTTTATTTTTTAGGTTTTGCTTTTCGAACATTTTAATTCTAATATTGTTGAAGATTGTAAAAAACAAAACTATATTTTAAACAATTTTGAAATAACTTTATAATCATCTGTGTTATTTGAATATTTCTTTTTAACTTTTATTGTTTAGGTTTCGATTTTTGTTCTTTTTTTGAATAAATCAAAAAACAAGTATCCGACACCTAGATACTTGTTTTCATTCAAAAAACTTCTTCAATCATGCAAAATCCATATCCCAGATCAACAGTTTGGCTTCCTTCCTCAAAAATCAACCACTCTCTCTCTATCCATTCTTTCCTCCAATATACAAACCAATTACCTTGAAGGTAATAAACCAATAATTCTCTTTCTAGATTTACAAAAAGCTTTTGATTCGGATTGGCATTTTTGCCTCCTTTACAAATGTTTCCTCACAAATATTCTTCGCCACTTAATAATCCTTATATACAAGTTCCTTTCCAACAGATCCAGCCAAGTAAGAATCAAACAAACATTATCCGATTTATTTCCAATCTACCAGGGTGTGCCCCAGGGCTCTCCCCTGTCACCCCTCCTTTATAATATTTTTTGCCACGACCTATACAATCCTAATCCTACGCACTTTGATCCCTTAAATTACTCCCTTCTCTTTGCCGATGATACCACCCTTATCGCCCATGCTCCTACCCTCCAGGTTGCCCAACATTCCCTACAAAAATCATTCAATGCCATCCAATTCTGGTGTTCCAAATGGTGTATAAAAGTCGATCCCTCTAAATCCAATCTCCTAATTCCGCATCACAAAATTATACCACACTCCCCTTCCATTTTCATAAATAATACCACAATTGACCCTACCTACTCCTGTAAATACCTAGGCATCCTGTTCGACTCCAAACTCTCCTTCAAAGCCCATGCACAAGCCATAAAGGTCAAGATCAAAACCAGAACTCGACATTTTCGAGCACTAACCTATAAAGACAAAGGTATTTCAACTTAAACTGCAGTTAGGATATACAAATCCATGTGTCAACCTCTGATAGACTACGGTGCAATCCTCTTCAACCAAATCTGTCCCTATATTCTCCATCACTTTAATGTCGCCGAAAGATCAGCCCTACGAACCCTCACCAAACTTAGACATCCCATTAACCCCCTCTACAGTCCCTCAAATGAGCTCCTTTATGAACACACCCAGATTATTCCTATCTCCCAACGTATGCATAGCCTTAGTTGTAAATTCGTCAACAATCCTTTTAATGTAACCCTTCTTAATACATTTTGCAATCCCCGAAGTCCCCTTATCCCACCTAAATTTAAACACCCTTCAGTCACCCTACATCAATTCATTAGTTCGGTGATTCGAACTAATGAATTGATGTAGGTTTAGACAGTTAAGTTAGCTAGCAAAGATATTTACTTTTATACATAATTAGAGTCAAGACAGGGCAGAAAGATAGCCCAAACGGTCAGACTAACACATTATATATCATTTGTTTTAATTTTGTAAATATCTATGTTCGAATAAAGATGTTATTCTCTCTCTCTCTCTTCAAAGGATTTTGATGTTGTTTTTCTTTCTTTCTTTCCATTTTTAAGTTAGGTCTCATAATTTGATGGTCCAAAAAAGTTTCATACCAACCTTTAAAGTACTAGTTTTTGCATTAATAAAACTGCTGCAAACTGTATTAACGAAAGGCTTCCAGCACGAATTTTGATGACGACTGTATCAAGCTAAACATCTACTTCAGAAAATTATAATTATTAGTAAATTATAAAATGTTTACCAAAATTAAAATTGACCTGGAAAGAAAGAAAGTCTAAATAGAAGGAAGCAGATTCTATCTGTTACTAAGAAAACTTTAAAATTAAAGAAGAAGCGAAGTGCAAGAATGGTCCTAAGTGACCAAAGAAAACATCAATGGATCAATGGAATGTAACTAAGAAAACTTTAAAATTGAAGAAGAAGTGAAGTGCAAGTATGGCCAATAGTGACCAATGAAAACACCAATAAATCAATGTAACGTTGGTAACCATGTTTCAAAGGTATGGCAACTTAGGTTAAGTCAACAAAATAAATACATTGCCGTAGTAACTGTTATATAACCAAAATGCATCAATAATCATACAAGTTTTGATTAAAAGTAAGTCTTTGTTTGATTTTGCTTGTAAATATACGCGACTAGAAAGTTAATTCTAGCAAGTATTGTCATTGATCAAATGCTAAGTTTACCTAGTTATTTGGAGAATATGTGGTATGTAAGTAATCTAAGATAGAGAAAGGTAGACTATAAACATGTACTCTTCAATATTAAAAAAAAACAACTAATTAAAACTGATGAAAATTATAATGTAAATGCGAATAACAGCTAGTAAAGTAAGGTATAATACAGGGTCTATTATTAAAGTAATACGAATGATTTTATTGTGACGTCATTATCAACAACGGATCGGGAAATGTGTCAAATAGTCTGCTCTTCCAATGCAGCCAGTTACTACTTTGCTTCGAGCAGTCTTTGGAATAAAGTTCTAATACGGCTCGGTGAAGAGTTCCCTCCTCGAACAGCGATACGCTTCAAGTTTAGTGTACAACTTGGCAAAAATGCAACCGAAACATTCCACATACTTCAAGAGGCCTTCAAGAATGACTGTCTTTCAAGGTCACAGTCCTGGATATGGCACAAGGACTTCAAGGAAGGCCAGGAACAGATTGCCGAAGAACTCGATTTTAGATGCCCAACAAAACGTGAATCGTTTTGCGTTCCGACCGTCAATTAAACATCCAGCAAATCGATTACACATATCCTCATCTGCAAATGCGCAAGATCTGCATGAAGCTTGCGCCGACAGTGTTGACGACAGACGAGAAAGATCTTCGAGTTTCGCGCTGTCCAAAACTATTATATTAAGTCGGACTTTCTTGACTGTGTCGTAACCGAAGACGAATCATAGATGTTCATTCTTTATTTCCTAAACTGAACAGAGAACTAAGAGGAGAACTATTTCTCAATGCTTGTTATATCATTCCTAAGTGACATTCCCTTCGAGTAGTTTCCGGGTGCATTCCATATAAGGCGAACCCGTTTCTGCAAGTATATTGATTCTAGGAGAGAGTATTTTGAAGAATTTTAAACATTTGTACCAGTACGATCAATAAATATATTTTGGCAAGAAAATGCGCATTACTTTCACAATGAACCCTGTATGAAACTGTAATGATTTCCACATTAATCTTCTCTAAGTTGCAAACGTTATAGAAAGGGAAACAATTAAGTATTAACTATTAGAATGCGGATTTAAAAAACACTCAAGGATTATTAAATTCAATTCATAAAAGAGAAAAGGAAACCAACGTTTTGGACGTTCTGGGACATATCGGAACTCCTATGAATACAAAAATTAATGTTTTGTAACGCGAGGAAGAGAATGGAATCTGCTACAATTTTGCTATAATTATTATCTGGCTTATTAATTAATAAAAGGTTTTGTAACATTTCAAGAGAAATCGATTCGATTTAAAGACGTTTGGAAGATTGATGAAGTCATTTGCTAAACGTCCTGCTATAGAAAACGAAGAATCATTTCAAGCTATGTACTCCCTAAGATCATTTTATGTGGTGAAACTTATAAAAGACAATAGGACTTTACAATTATTGTCAAGCATAATGAGTAATAAAAAGTTAAAAAATTTAGAAGAAATCAATATCTTGAATTGTAATAAAAGATCCAATAATAAAAAAAATATATAACTATTGTCTTACTTTAATATATTCGTTATTTGAAATATATTTCCGTAAAATTAAACAACCACATCGCGAACTCAAATCGTTTGTGCGATGATGCGAATAATGCAATATTCTCCAATTTACATACACTCGAATGGCTTAGTGCATCTCATGCATGAAGCTATAGCACCAAATATTGTAGGCGTTACATACATAATACGATCGAGGGAGCACACGTAACTCTCGGGAAGTTGCGATTTTAGTTTCAATATTATACGACGAGTAAGGCTAACAATCGGGAAAGTATCGGCGTTAACAAGTTCGCTGGAATAGCTAGAAAACCGTGCGCCATGGCAACGGCGAACAGGAGCAGATGTGAATTGGAAATTATTAAATCATAACGAGATCTTGATTTCTGTTTCTCGACGAATTTACGCCTCCTGGGCCACTTTCGCGTAATGTCCGCCTTATAAAAGGAAACGGACCCCGTATCTCATAATGGAAGTCGGTAATTGAGTGGCCGTTCCATCTTCGGCAAAATATAAAAGCGGAATGTTTGTATAGAAATGAGGGCGGGCCTTTTGAGACTGTAATGTAATTTTAAGTTAGGTATTGCCCCCACAATGGGAAATTGATTCGGAGATATGGATTATTGATTATCTTTTTTCGGGTCCATAAATCATGCTTGTTTTCATATCCGAAATCTCCGCGCGCACTTTTATATACTATTTCGTTTCCCGTGTATTCGATTTTTATACGACTTTAATATTGATTATTCTATAAAAATATTCGTCCCCTAAAAATTTATATATATTTAACGTATATTATACATATAAGTTAAATTAAAAAACGAATGCCAAAATATTTCCAATATTCAAGAGTTTTAAAAAATTTAAATTTCCTGCAGATTTGCTTTTTGTACTTCCTGTTCAATCTACCAATCTTATAACATTAACTCATTTAATTTTCTAGAAAAGGTAAAAAACTGTCCAAAGACGTTAAGGAAACATTTTCTTAATATATATAGATAATGGGTCTCTAGGACGAACGTTGGTACAATATCGTGGAATTTAGAATTTATTATCAAGTTATAATTTATTATTTATTCTTCTTGTTCTGTTATATGAGAATGATGTGTCATAAGAAAAATTGATAACAAAACAGAAGAAAAGGTAACAAATATATTTTCTATTGGTGCTATGAATAGTCTCCTCATCCAGATAATTAATCTACGATAAACTGCTTTAAATAACTTGAAAAAGCATATAGATAAGAGATGAAATGACTCATCTTAACTTATACATTTGAGTTGGATACAATTATTGGTTAATTGGTAACTAACGTTGGAGATAATAGGTTTTTCACCAGCATACATAATAAATCATTCAAACAAGAAACTTGACGACATAAAATACTTTTTGTCTCTTTAGTTAGAAAACTGATAATAAACTATTTACAAAAAGCTTATCTGGACGACTACAAGAAGTCAAGCCAAGAACGCAGGCTGAAGTCAGTGACCTATCGCTGCTTCTGGAAAAGTCTCTTCTTTTCTCATATGAAAAGTCATGCCTACTCAACTCAAGTAGAGAGAAATACTCCAATTTATGGTGGAACAAGGAACTCAACTAGATGAGGAAGCAGGCAAGCAACGCGTATAACAAAGCGTCATACTTCAACTAGAAAATCGATTCGACTTGTTTTGTAATGTAATCCGTTCGTCGTTTACTATTATAAATAGTGTTTAGTAAATATACGCATAATGTTATTGTTATGAAATATAATAGTAAACAGGCATTGACGCAGCAATAAACATTCCTTGAGGAAATGCTGAGTTTGTCAATACCTGGTTCCCATGAACTGGCGATAACGACCTAATGCAAGGATGTTTACTTGCATCAGGCTCGTGCCCTAGAAATAATTAGTATATAAGACATTTTTGTATTAGATTAAGATATAGATAGATATAGACTGATATAGACTACGCTAGACTAAGAACGACGATGTAACCGTCCACATAGTTGTGTATATTATACTATGTATAATAAAGTACCACTGATTTGTAATATCCGAGTATAATTGATGTCAACCCGAGGCTGAGCTGTACCACTGGAAGAGTCGGCAGTCAACAACCGATCCCGGCATATCACATGGCGATCCTGCCAGGATTATAGAAAAAGAAGAATAAACTTTTGTTTACAAATTGAGTACACAACCACATCCGCAAGCTTGAAAAAAGTTCTCTCTAAAAGCACAAAGCTCAAACCTGGATAATAAAAAAGGAGGATGGCAGGTATACTGACAACCTCGTGGATTTAATGCATAAACTCTTAAAAACTCATTTTCCCTAATGCAAAAACATAAAGGCCCGCAGGAGATTCATACCCTCTCACAACAAGATTGGAGCATAGCCTTCAATATAATAACAGGGCCCATTTATACATTCTCACCATTAAAGTTTCCAGTAATTGATGGAGTTTACCCAGCCCTATATATATGGGAATTGAAATATATTATTCAACACTTACTGACACTGTTTAGGGGCTGCATAGCTGTTAGGCAGGTACCCCAAACTTGTAAAAACTTTTCAATCGGTACATTAGGGTCCATATTCTAAAGACGAATCCTCTTCACCCAAATCACGCTTACATACCAGAACGCTCAATCGAATCAGCACTCCATTGTAGGGTTAGTCATACTGAGGAAACGTTGGGAAATAAAATGTCACCATTAGGCTTATTTATTGAAATACATAATGCTTTTGACAAAGCCCCTTTTAAACAGCATAGGACTCTCTCAATGCTTCGCACTCCAGTCGTAATTAGTGAATGGATAAAACATATGCTAAGCAAAATGACTAAATATCAATAGAAAACAAATCCAAAGCAAGGTCAACCCGTGGCAATCCGCAGGGAGGAGTATTCAATAGACAAATGACGGATAACTGGTAACAGAAGATATACAACAGATACCAAATGGCAGAATGTAGACAATAGATGATAGATAACAGATTTCAAATTTCAAGATAAATGACAAATGACAGATGGCAGATCACAGATGATAGATCACAGTTAACAGATGACTTATAACATATGATATATGATAGATGACAGTTGATAAATGACATTTATATTCAATTATATAAGCTAATTTAGGATCAACAAAACTTATTAAGGTTCATCCGTCCTTAATAAGTTTTGTTGATCCTAAATTAGCTTATACAGGGTGACTGACAAAAAAACCTTTGTTGCTGTATCTCGCTTATTTTTTATCGGATTTTAATAAATAAAACATCAAATTAAACCATTTTTAAAAGACTTTAATAGGAACTGAACTGATATTTTTTTCTTGTAGCCAGTTTTTGACAAAAGACGATCAACATTTTTTTTAAATTGCACTGTATATATATTTTTATTGATTCGCAAGGAGATTTTTTTTCTGAATATAAAATTGTAGACAAATTTATCCATACATCAAACTTAAGTCGAGAAATTAAGGATTAAAAAAATAAATAAAAAGTCTAGTATCCATTGTAAACAATATACAGACCCTATTCCAAATGTCAAAAGTGACAGTGTCAGTCATTGGTACAATACTACAACGATTTTTAATTATTTCATAATTAAAATGTTGCAAGATTTCAAACACTGTACTAAAATTGTGTACTTCTACAGAAATCGTTTTTCAGTTTTTGAAATGTTGCAATATATTTATTATGAAATGTCACTTTTGACATTTAATAATAATAATAATAATAATATTTATTGGTGCTTATCACATTTGTGTTACACAGGTCAATGGGTATACATATAATAATGAGATAGTTAATTACGTAGAAACATTAAATTATTTAAATTGTTATTTAAATTGTTTAGCAGGCAGATTTGTGGCTTAATAGAATAAAATAGCAAAACAATATAACACTGTATAAATAAATATAAATAGGTTAAAATGACATTTGGAGTATAAATAAAAACATATGTTGGACAGAAACAAGCAATTTAAAATAAATAAACAAGTAAGTAGAAACTATAATTGTTGTATAAATAAACATATAATAGACGAAACCAAAACTAATTAAAAATAGATAAATATATAAATAAGTAAAAACGTTATTTGTTGTATAAATAAAAACATATGTTGGACGGAAACAAAACAAAATAAAGTGAGTAAATAAAATAAGTAAAAGCGATAATTATTGTATGAATAAAAAACATAAAAATTATTATTATAAAATAAAACCATATGATGGACGGAAACAAAATAAATTAAACATTTATCAATAGATAAATATGTAAGTAAATAAAGACGATTAGTTGTTGTATAAATTAAAACATATTTTGGACAAAACAAACAAACAAGTTAAAATAAATAGATTTAAAAACAAAATAAAAAATATGTAAAAGCGTTGATTGTTGTACAATTTAAAAAGCATATATAAAAGAATTATAAACTATTATAAATTAAATTAGATTTCTCAGTCAAGATAATATCAAATAATATGTAAAATAAAAATAGACATAAAATAAAATAAGAAGCAACTAATTATTGCATTACATTTCAAAATTTCCTGCAAGAAAGTCATCAAAAGAATAAAAAGCATTACTGATCAAGAATTTCTTCATAAAACTTTTAAATAATTTTGCAGATAAATTTTGAACATGGGTTGGTAAGGCATTAAAGAATTTTATGCAATAGTACCTTGTACCAGTAAAAGATTTCGCCAGGCGCTGTGCATCCATACGCAACTCATCCCTCCTGCGAGTATTATATTCGTGAAATTGATTATTTTGATTAAATTTGCCAATATTGTTCCTCATGTATACCAAGCATTCCAAAATATAAATACATGGAAGAGTTAGGATGTTCAAATTACGAAAAGCTTGTTTACAGTCGTCTCGATATTTAAGACCTGCAATAATCCGTAGAGCTTTACGTTGGCATTTAAATATTTCGTTCATAGCTGATGAATGGCCCCAAATAAGAATACCATACGAGATGTGAGTATGGATAAAAGAAAAATATGCAGATTTTAGCATATCGACTGTCACTGATCGTGCCAGATTTCTAAGGAGATATATATATATTTGTTTAATTTCGCTTGAAGGGCCAAACTGTGACATTCCCACGTTAATCTGGTATCGATAGTGAGTCCTAGAAGATTGGCAAAGTTTGCAACACTTACTCGCTTTAATGATAAAATTAATTCGGTGGTCTTGGTGTCGTTGAGCTTCAGTTTATTGCTATTAAACCAATTTAGTGCATGGTTTCGATCTCTTTCCACTAAATTTCGAGCCTCGTGTTCCAGTGCATGTTTTGCAGCTAAAGTAGTATCATCAGCATATAAAACCACTGAAGTACAGTTTAAATATGCTGGAAGATCATTTATATAAATTAGGAACAGCAATGGTCCTAATATTGATCCTTGAGGAACACCTTGCCGAATATCACAAAACTGTGAAGTTCCATCGGTAATCACCACCTGACGTCTTTGACTTAGGTAAGACATTAACAACCTACAGCTTTTGGGATTAAAATTATAAAAATAGAGCTTTCGGTGCAATATTGAATGAGTCACGCAATCAAAAGCTTTACTCAGGTCTAACAGATTACTTACTACTACTTCTCCATGTTCGAATGCATCTAGTGTAAAATTAATAAATTCGTTTATAGCCAATGTTGTTGTTTTTCCCTTTCTGAAACCAAATTGAGATTTGTTTAAAATCTCATTTGATTCCAAATAGAGACTCATTTGTTCTAAAAGAATTAATTCTAGTATTTTTGACAGTACCGGTAAGATGGAAATAGGTCTGTAGTTATTTTTGTCATCTGGATCTCCCTTTTTTAGTATCGGGACACATTTGGCAAATTTAAGTGCATTCGGGAAGGTGCTCGTAGAGATGCATTTGTTAATTAATTTTGTTAATGGACCAACAATGAGGTCAGCCACTGATCTCACGATCTCAATGTTTAGCCCATAAACATCCTTTGACCCCCTTGATTTTAATTTAAATATGGTATCCCTTACTGTAATACAAGACACTTCAAAAAACTTAAAATAACCTGCATTATGAATATGCGGGGAAGAACTAAGCATTAGGTCAATTGGACTTATATTGCTATCTGGAATGGACTCAACAATGGTCTCCGCAATAGAAGTAAAAAATGAGTTGAATTCATCTGGGCTAATACTATTTGTGTTAAGCTCCGATTTATTCGGCCGTTTGGAGTTTATAACTTCCCACATGGCTTTCATGGGATTTGAGGATGATGCAATAAACCGGTCATGTGCTAATTTTTGCTCATGTTGTATTTGTTGGCGATATTGCTGCCGATAATTATTATACATATTTTTTAAATTAACACAGTTATTTCTTTGCAACATTTCTTTTAATAGATCAAGATGAGTTCTCATTGCCGCTAACTTAGCTGAAAACCATTGAATTTGTGATTTGCTATTTCGAAAGTGTTTTTCCGGAAATGAATGATTCAAACAATATACTAAGGTGTCAATGAACAAATTCCATGACTGATGTACGTCGTCCATGTTTGCCAATGTTATGAGATTATACTTACTTAACATATTATAGAATATAATTTTCCCCGATTCAGTTATAGGCCTTATTACTTTTACACTTTTTGTGGAAATTTGTTTTGAAACTTTAACTTGTACCTCTAGACCACTATGATCAGATATTCCTGCATCGATAATCATACATTTATCAATAACTGACATGTCATTAGTAAATATGTTATCAATGCAGGCATCATATCTAGTTGGATCCCTAGTAACTGCACTAAGTCCAAAAGAGGCGAATAAATTGCAAAGATCAATGGCCCTTCTATTATGCGTATTAAAATGGACATTAAAATCTCCGCAGACATAAACAAAATATGACTCTAAGTTAATTCTTCCCAGCATATTGTTTATAATTTCAAGAAACTCTTCATAATTACCACTTGGTGCTCTATATATAGATATAATTATTAGATTTGACTGGGGCAGTTTTATTCCTGCCATTTCACAAGTCATTTCTACTGACATTTCGTTTAAGAATACCAAAGGTAAAAATGAGATATTCTCGCGAATCATAATAAGTGATCCACCATTTTTATAAATCTGCCTGCTAAAACAATTTGCCAGTTTAAAATTATTAATAACACAATAATCCACTTCAGACTGAACAAGCCAATGTTCAGTGATAGCAATAAAATTGACGTTTCTGCCGATAATATAGGCTTCTAATTCTTCCAGCTTATTCCTTAAGCATTGTACATTTAAATAAAATAATTTCCCTATTTCTACTTCTTCGTTTTTTGTGGATTCTGACGTCCGAATAAAAAACGACTAATGCTCGTACCTTTGGGCCACAACTTAGGATCCTCAATTGTTTTCAGCTGCTCGTAAGGAATTGATATCTTGAAGGATGCATATTCATTCGGCCGTCTGGATATTAATTGTTCACATTCAACATGATCAACTCCTCGTTCCTGTAAATGTTTGGCTATATTTTCAAGTGTGGTATCAGGGTGTAGCCTATAAACGTGTAGATGTGCTTTCTTCTGCACGCCTTTAATTTGCAAAGCAGCATTATCCGCTTCTCCGATAATTTT
Organism: Ontholestes murinus; assembly: GCA_963969525.1. Classification (NCBI taxonomy): domain Eukaryota; kingdom Metazoa; phylum Arthropoda; class Insecta; order Coleoptera; family Staphylinidae; genus Ontholestes; species Ontholestes murinus. Next base: position 17,714 of record CAXAKX010001334.1, on the reverse strand, counting down.
TCGCTTTGGTTTCTTCTTATAGTTTACAGTAGTCCACGTCCTATCATTGTTTAGGACGTTTACATGCTGTGATTTATTTCCTTTAGGGAATTTATCCAACGTGGAAGATAAATTGCCTGCCTTGTTGCCTTGATCAACAATGTTAACCGTATTTGGCAATTTCGATGTTATTTTCGGTGACTTACTTTCGGATGTTGAGTTGCCTATATTATTACTGGGTAATTTGACAGTAATATCTTTATTTTGGATGTCTCTGGTCACGGCTATTTGTTTTAGTTTTGGGGTTATATTACTATGAACCCCTAGCTGTTTATTGGATGGACTTTGTTTTAAATAACTTTTCAATAGTGCATCAATTTCCGATCGCAACATGTTATTCCCGTCTGTAATTAACTGTAAAATTGGTGACGTAGGAGTCGTGGATTTCAAATCAGATATTTCCTGCCTTTTGAAATAGGCTCTGTATATTGTCTATTATGGGTACTTGATTTTCATTTTTTTTAATTCTCAATTTCTCGACTTTGGTTTGATGAATGGATAAAATCGTTTACAAATTTAGATTCAGAAAAAAATCTCCTTGCGGATCAGTACAAAATATATATACAGTGTTATTTGAAAAAAAAAGTTGATTGTCTTTTGTCAAAAACTGGATGCAAGAAAAAATATCAATTCAGTTCATATTAAAGTCTTTTAAAAATCATTTAATTTGATGTTTTGTTTATTCAAATGGGGTCAAAAATAAGCGAGATACAGCACCAAAGGTTTTTCGTCAGTCACCCTGTATAATTGAGTATAAACGGTTATATATTATATATAATAAATTATAAATTATAAATAATACATAACAGGTTTCTTTGGATTAATAAACATGTATTCCATGTTTTTATTTGCAATTCATTTTCAAAGGTGTATAAGTAATAACTTTGAAAACAACAAGTGTATTAATCCAAACAAACCTATTACATTTTTGTTCCATCAAGAATGTAGTTTGGGAAGTATTAATATTAACAGATAACAGATTATAGATTAAAGGTAACACTTAATATCAACAATATAATTTGTTGTAATTTACAAAATTAATTTATTGAAAAGGTGTAACTTTGTGCAAATTTGATAGATTTGTTAAAATTAGTGGCACACAATAAATGACAGATGGCAGGTGATAGCCGAAAAGTGACAGATAGGATATGATAGCTGACAAATGACAGATAGTATATTAACAAGTAACTCGTGGCGGATGACAGAAGACAAAATACATGATAAATGATTTTCTTCGTTTCCTGAGTCTTTTCAAAATCATACAAATATTTTAAGGACTTAATACATTTTTATTAATCCACTTTCCATTAGCCGCATTATGTCTCTGTTCATCAAATCCATATTCGGAAGGTTTTTCCGAAACGGAATGGTAACGAACGACTGCTGATAGTTCTTTTTCATTAACTTAAATTTTCCTTACAAAAATGTTATCTATCTTTACAAAACTCAATAAACTTTGTAAATTCTAAACTAGTTAAAATTAGCGACAGATAATAGATGACAGATAAAGATAGTAAAAGATAGAAGACAGAATACAAATTATAGAAAACAGGAGAAAAATAACAAATTCCAAGTGACAAAATACTCGAAACATAATAGATGACAATTGACAAATTTCAAATAACAAACGACGATGGCCTATAAAAAATGTCAGATGAGAGATCAGATTAGGTATGACCAAATATACACATTGACGTCATTAATGTCCTCAGTGACCATTGTAAATTCTTAATTCATAATAAATTTGGCAACAAATGATAGATGGCAGAAGATGGGCAATACCAAATGTCAGAAGACAGACAACAGATGATAAATAACAAATGTTAAACGGCAGAAGATAAGCAAAATATATTGGCTGACAGATGACAGATAATAGATGACAGATGACAGCTGACAAATGACAGATGACAGATGACAGATGACAAATGACAGATGACAGCTGACAGATGACAGATGACAGATGACGGATGACGGATGACCGATGACAAATGGCAGATGACAGATGACAGATGATACTTGATACAAAATAATCATAACTGTATTAATCTTACAATAATTATCTCGAGATTACGTCTTAGATTTTCAAATTTTAGAGTAATTATAGATCCGTAATAAACTTTGTTAATCCTATACTAATAATACCAATGTATTAAAGTCCTTTACATTCTAGAAAATTAACTAACAATTAGAAAAAATAATTACATTAATTAAATCAACCTAAATTCATTTCTTGTTCTAATTTTGTCATACCATATTGACCCACAAACTATTTAACGTACATTTAATCATTTTTCTCCTCTCCTGTGGAGGAACATCGTGATAGACGACTTGCTAAGAAAACTAAATGAATTTGTCTTCCCAGCCATATGTTAGGCAGATGACATAACAATTCTGCTTAGAGGCCACTATGAAGGTGTATTCAGTGAATTAATACTTAATATAGTATAGAAATGGTTTACTGACACCCCCTCTCGGTAAATCCAACTAAGATGGAGTTGATGCTATTCACCAATAAAAGGAAACCGAACAGAATGAAGCTGCCCAGATTATGCAATACCACATTAACTCTAAATTCACAGGTAAAGTAGCTTCTAAACTGAACTGGAGCAATCATCTCCAAATCAAGGTACAGAAGGCGAGCTTTACATTCTGGCAATGTTGTTGAGTCGTTAGAAAATGATGGAGATTATCACTCAGAATCACCAAGTGGCTGTACACTGTAACATATGTAGCAGTTGCTGGGTGGCCTAGGGACTCAGAGGGATGCTCTAGAGAAGCGTCAAGGCCATGCTACTCAGAAATAATTTTTCGAAGGACATGTCCAAAACTCTGAGGCTGCTGATGCTACTATTCACATACATATATTCACGGATGGAGCAAAAACTAATCTAAAAATATGGAGGAACTCTATGATCGTCCAGTTTATACGTTGAAAATCACAGGGATACTTGCTAGTGTCCAAAAAATAAATGAAGTGGCGATAAAAACAGAAAATATCTCCAACCACACAGACAGAAAACCAAACCACTACTTGTATTAAAGACATCATGATATTTTTAGTGGATTTTCAGTTTTGACAGTAAATCTATGAAATTTTTACACAAATTATTTTATTTACCTTATATAATTAGGAAGTGTTTCTAAAAGAGAATGCCATTATCAATAAAGTTAGAGTCATACAAACAAAATTAAAAAGTTTTTGATTTGTGACGAATAATGTGTAACGAAGTAGAAACCTCCACCGTTATCAGTTAGATGCATCAAAGCCTTATATTAATGTTCAAGAATATATAACAAAGAGAGAAAGAGAGAAAATATTCAAGAATTTACAAGATATTTAAGTAAATTATAGATTTCTATTATTGGCCAAGATTATGCCAAAGTATTAAGAAGTAAATACCAAATTGTAAAACTTGCAGATCCCTTATATGTATCTGCTTGGAGCAATCGATTAGTTAGCTTAATCTCCCTCAATATGTTAATTTATATAAATTAAGACTCTCTTGTATTGTTATAAATTATCAGTTTGTCAACTTGGTTTACATTTTTTTTATATACAATGTAATGTTTAAGTTATCCTGTAATTGGCCTTCTTGGCTGTTGGGTAATAAATAAATAAATAAATAAATAAATAAAAGACTTCCACAAATCGAAAAGTGTGATTACGAAGAGTACAAAAAAAGAAAAGTTAATCACACAACTAGACGCCAATATAAGGTAATATTTTTTCCAAGGTCTAGTCCAAATTCAATCCATAATGAAAAATAACAAAAAAGGTGCACAGAAGCTGATTAATAAGCTTAACTAAGTTCTTGTTACGATACCGAATAAATATCTGTTAGAAAAACTTGAGTTTAAAATTAGGTTTAGAGATTTTACAATGTATAGCAAAGGATATTGGGATCAATTATACTATTAATAAAATCCTTAAGTAAATGGAAAACAAATAAATGATTTGGTCAATTAAATAAAAAAATAGTAAATAAACTGCACTAAGCGTATTATCTCTATCTGTATGATGAAAAATCACTATCTACTTATAATGCAAGTTGTCCAAAGAATTTTCTTCATGTTTATTTATTTATTTATTATGATATTACCTGTTAACAAAATATATCAATAGATACATACATTAAAAATACACTAAATTTTGTGCACAGGAATAACAGGCGTACTTTATTTCTCACAATGTTCTTCCAGTCAGACCCTGATGGAATGTTATAGAGAAGGAATTGTAGCTTTAGCAATAATTGAATAGACGAGGCCGTTACTTGTTGAAACTCCATTATAATCACTTAATAATACACTGGTATAGCGTGAGGTTTCAAAACATCAACAACATTTGTTGTAGTACAATAAATTAATTTTTGAAACTTCACGCTATACCAGTGTTTTATTAGCAATAATTGACAAAAAATGTATTTCACGAACAATTTAAACGAATAAACTTAGTTTGTTCGAAGTTTTTTGCTAACGAGATGTTAGTGCTTATCGTGTAGACATTTTCTTAAAAATGATTAACATATCTTTTGGTTTCAGATTAATGTTTCTGATCGTTAAAATGGATTGTAGTGTAAAATAAATATATTACGGAATTATATTTTCATTAAAAACGATAAAATCATTATATTTTGAAATCTCTTGCAAGTGCCTACGTTAGAATTTTCATTAAGGAATTATTAGCGATCAATAGTGCTTATAAAATGTAATTCCCAAAGATAATTAAATATAATACTCAATTTAATAAGGTAGAGCTCGCGAGATTACACGAGCTTATCATATTGCGAATTTACATTAGGTAATTAGTTTAAATTAGGTATTTATGTAGGCCATTTTAGACACACATTTTGAGTACATCATTTAAACCAAAGTTCAGTTAAAAATAATAACGAAAATATATTGAGCAATAAATAAATGTTAGAATGCATTTATTCCTATTCCTATAATATATAATAATATAATAATAAGCTTGAATTTTTGTAATAAGAGATTTTTGATCTTTGGAGGTAAAAATTGTATAATATCTGATATCTGAATTAAAGTTCTATCAGAATTAAAAGATAGTCTTTTGATACTAAACCATTGGAGAATATCAAGGCTGGCTTTGTTTAGCAAATCTTCGTTCTTACAGGATTGATTTAAGCAAGTGGTATCATCAACGTAAAGAATCAGTTTAGCACATTTCACATGATACGGTAAATCATTTATATAGATCAGAAATAGCAAGGAACCCAATATTGATCCTTGTGGTACACAGTGTACTGTATTTAACTCCGCTATATAAATAATGAGATTAGCCTGTGATTATTTGGACGTTAGAGAGACAAACAGGCAAATTACCGCAAGAATAAAAGAACATGAAAACTCTGTTAAACAGAAACAGACCAAATCATCATTTGCACAACGTAACTTACAAAAAGGCCATAAAACATATTTTATAAACACCAAAACCTTTTCCAAAAAGAGGTGCTCAAATGACCAGTTTTGGCAAGAAACATCGAAACATTTGCGAGGCCTTCCGAATACCTGGAAACTGGTTCTAAAAACAATTAAAAAAACAGTTCACATACTAATACACATACCAAAATAGCATAGATGCTAGCGAATGTAAGAATGGATAGGAAAGAATGTTTGGAAAACGAAGTGGATGAGAATTAGGAATATACGAATGGTGGTGATACCGGCGTTCAGTTCACCTGAACGTGGTAACAAATGCGTAATTATATTTTAATCCATTTTACGAGCTACCCATTGCTCCTAATAATAATTTGCATAAATTCCGCATTATTGAAATAATCCAAACGAGATAATTTTCCAAAATGTGCAGCTGCCAGTGTGGAACAATAAGACCGGCCCTTTTTTTCGGCGAAGAGGATCATTACCTGTTCCCGGAATTGTGGGGCCTACGTGACCGAAACAAAGCCGCGTCACCGAAGACCACCATATAAAACCAGGCTCCGGCCATCGCTCTTTACCAGTCGTCTGCCATCAGCAGCGGTGGTCAGCCTGGTCGGTTCCGCCGATTCAAGCCTCTTGCTCTTGTATATATTGTATATTTTTCTATGTCTATTTTCTGTCTTTTGTAATATATTTTCTTCTTCTCTGGCCCCATGTTTTAATTTACACACTTTCTCTTGTTCTTTAACTCTGTTTCACAGCTAGCCGGTGCCCATACGTTGACGTGGCGTGGAAGCCCAAGCAAGTATCACCAACGGGAAACTGTTTAATCGAAGCCTGCGGCTGCTAATCGATGGTGAGCCTCGCCAGGGACCCCTGGGCCGCCTCCAGTGCGTGTTGGTTCCAGAAAGTACCGCCGGTGCTACTTCCTTGCCAGTCCGTCACCAGGACGTCTTCCGCGTCCACCGTTAACAGTGGGAAGGATAAAAGAGCTAGAATGGAAGGGAGAGGTGGTCAATAGGGTGAAAAGGTTTAAGTATCTGGGTTTCATTTTTAAGATGTTCGAGAGGTTAACGTGAGGAAAGCATGGGGGACAGTGAGAGAAAAATGGGGAAGGTGGATTGATGATAGTGAAAGAGTGATATGTGACCTATAGGATACGTATGTGAAATCGGCTTTGTTGTATCGGGTAGAGGTATAGAAGGACTATTTCCTGATCCTGAGAGATTAGAGAGCAGAGGTAGTTCCTGAAGTAGACGTTGGGGGTGGAGAAATGGACCCAGGGATGCATATTGCTTCAGGAAACGAATAGACAGAGCGTATAAAGTGAAGTTCGGAAACCCAAAGAAGGTCCATGGATGGAGGAGAGAGTAGGTATAGAGCGGAAAGGAGAAGAATGTATGAAAGGGTATGGTTGATGAGTGCCTGGAGCATGTGATAAATGCAGTGCGATGGGTGCACGAGGAGGTGAAGGAGGGGTGGGACCAAGATGTATAGTACTGTGAGGAGTGACAGGTACTTAACAGTAAACCAATGTATCTGGAGAAGAACCATTTAGGAAGACGGGAGTGGGTTATTTTGTCAAGGGCGAAATGTGGGGTGGAGGAGAGAGGGAGAATGAATTGGATGAGCAAGAGATACAGAGAATATGAGGAATGCAAGGAAGTAGGTGTGAATTGGGTGGTTGGGAATAGAAGGGTGATAGAACGGATACGAGGAGGCAGGGACGGAGAAAAGAATCTGATGTGGGTTTAAAGAGGAACGAGGGAGAATAAGAGAGAAGGAGTAGCTAAATTATTTTAAAATTCCATATTTCAAATGACTTATTTAACGTTCAATTTACTACATTTTATACAATATTAATTTTTACAGAAAGCCCTTCAAGATACTTCCGCCTGTGGCTTCATGATAGAACACATCAAAGGAAAAGATGGCATAGTTATGCCCTACGACGGTTATCTGAAGGATGTTAGGGTGTGCGATAAATACTTAGTTCTTTGGATAGCGGAAGAAGTGCAGGCAGACTTCAGAAGGACAGGTAAACGTGTAGGTTTCCATCTATAGCGGTAATCCGCTATCAACGCTATTGATGTTCTCAACAAAAATGGGGGACATCTTTAGGAATGAACTGAAACGATCCATAGCTGGCAATAAAGGCGTGATTTAAGTAAGAGGAAGGGGATTAATTAATGCAGTTGTAATAAATAAAGTGAGTTATAATGATCAATGAGATCTTTGATTATGTTAGCATCAGAACCGTTCTTGATGTGTAAAAATTGCATGTTTCTGATATGCTTGTATGTAGTTTTCAATATTCGCGTGCAATTGGTATTACTCTTTACTGGAATTTTAAACAACACATTACGGTCTATTAAAAGCTGTTAACCTCTGACCATAATCTGATCAATGACTTTATTCTTTGAGTAAGAATTTACCTTACACTTACAACTCTGTTCAACTGTTTCCATTTTATAGTTCATATACTCCCGTAGCGTTGAGAGTACTTTTCTGAGTATGTCCTCCTGTATTTTGCACCTTTTAAATACACTGAAAATGTTTTCGTTGCAGATTTCCTCTTCTCATAAAAGCACATTATTAAAGTATTTTAAGTCCACTGAAAAATTATTCTGGTAGATTATCTGTCATGCTTACAGCTATTTCATAGAAAATTTTCGTTTGAAGAGTGATTGGTTTCACTCGGTTTTTATTTACGTGCATTGCCACCTTGAATTTTTTCGCTAGTTCATCGTTAATATATATATAATTACTTCATATGATTCATATGATTCCATTATCAAATAAATATATTTCTTGAGAACCAATACCTTTTTTATTCAGTAATATTTTAAGACAGAAGCAAAGTACAGATTATGAGAAGTTGGATCTAACTGCATGTCTGTCAAAGGCGGCACTAATTCACCCTTAAGAGCTTTCAGACTTGTAGGACAGTTTCTCATTTTTAATGTAATAGGTCACTCAATAAGTCCCCGATCTGACATATATGGCAACATAGTTGAAAGACCCATGTCATTTCCGTGTAATACCAACAATTAAACAGTAAATGTGAAAATTTCAGTCAGAATGGTAATTTAGAAGTTACAGTCGTTTTAGTGACGCCAGTTTTGTAATTTTCATGACAATGGATAGAAAGGAATTTCGTGTGTTGATTCAACACCGTTTTTTGTTGGGAAAAATACTGTTGGAGCCAAACAGTGGCTTGATAAGCATTATGGGAACTCTACACCAGGAAAATCAACTATCATTAACTGATATGCCAAATTTAAACGCGGTCGTACAAGTACCGATGATGCTGAACGCTCTGATCGCCCAAAATCAACAGTTGATCAGGAAAACAATAAAAGTGTCCACAAAATAATTTTAAAAGACCGTAAAATGAAGTTGTGTGAAATAGGTGACACCTTTAAGGTATCAGAAGGTAGAGTTTACAATTTTACATGAAAATTTGGGCTTGCGCAAGTTGCTTTCGAAATGGGTGCCGCGTTTGTTCACACCGGACAAGAAACAACAACGCGTCGATGATTCAGAGAGCTCTTTGGAGCTGTTCAAGCAAAATAAACGGGATTTCTTACAAGGATGTGTGACAATGGATGAAACATGGATCCAGCACTATACGCCTGAATCAAAAAGATCGTCAGCTGAGTGGACAGCAGCCGGTGAAAGTCGTCCAAAGCGACTAAATATCAAAAGTCGGCTGGCAAGATGGAATTTTATTCATCCACTATTTTAAGAAAGGCAAAACTATCAATAATGAATTTTATATGGCATTATTTAATCGATCGAGTGCAGTATTCAAGAAAAAAAAAAGCGCTGTTTCACCAGGTTAATACCCCGTATCATAAGTCGATGAAAACGATGGTTAAATTGCATGAACTATGCTTTGACTTGATTTCCCACCCACCGTACTCTCCAGATTTGCCCCCTAGCGACTACTGGCTTTTTGCAGAAATGAGAAAGATGCCCAAGGGAAAGAAATTTGGCTCAAATGAAGAAGTGATTAATAAAACTAATGCTTATTTTGAGAGCAAAGACAAATCTTTTAACATAAAGTGCATCGAAATGTTAGATGAGCGTTGGAATGAATGTATCACTCTTGAAGGAGAGTATTTTGATGAATAAAGTGAAGTTTATAAAATAAATGTTTTTCTTAGTTAGACCGGAAACTTGTGTTACAATTATTAATTTAGAAACAGATAACAGCAAACAATCCAACTTCTATCATCCTGTCAACATGCAGGTCTAAATCAAAATCAGCCAATCTGTCCTTGTTTAAGCAAAAGTGATGGAGATCTTTGCATGGCTTCACGCTCACGGAAAAAAGCTTTAAGACTTAAGCTGGGTACTCACTTTACTCTCTAGTGTAGGTAAAATACCACTCATGAATCCACAAAGAGGTTGCGCATGGTAATATTTATTTCTGGTTTGTCGATCTGTTTATCTAAACAGTGTAATACCTGAGCAATTGACATTCCGTTTCAGAGCACCTCTTAAATAATATTTCCGACTTCGTTGCACACATTCAACGCTTTTTAAGATCCGTTGTCTACTTCGATTTCAGCGAACCAAAGCAAGGTCCATGAACCTAATAAACCCATTTACTGTCGGATCAGGTACATATGACTGGGTAAGCACCTCTTCCATATCACCAAGGAACATGTAGATTTGTTTGTTTATAAAATATCTAACTTCTGTAATTGTGATGTAAGCATCCGTTTCGGTCATGAATATTTTGATGAGTATTTAAAGAACTTTGTTGCAGAATTAATGTTATTAGAAGCTTTTACCGAATAAATAATGTTCAATAAAAAATTTAAACATTATTATTAAAAAATATGAATTGCTCTATAATTTTCATTGTTATATACCTTAATTTAATGGTTATTGAAATTATAATTCATGAAAATAACTGAGGCATACATAAAGAGTTTTTTATCTTTAGAAATTTGCAAAAAAAGTAATAATATTTGAGAAAAATATAACAATCATACTTTATTACATATTAAACGTAATAACATGAAAATGTTCACATATATACTATATTGCTAAATATTAATTTCACGAAGTCATATCACGAGTGATAATTAAATATATGGAGGAACGAGCACTTTGATCTTCCTTCCAGTAATTTTGTGTCACTTGTGTCGATTTCAATTACTTACGTGAATATCAGAGTTGTAAACAACTGTGTTTGCATGTTTTTATACGAATATATTATCAACAAGGATTTATTATACTGTAGTATAAAGTAATAGTGCATGATGGATTTAAATTTAATGGACTTTTACAAGTTATTAAGCACGTATTCTCAATTTAATGAGAAATTATGAATAATTTATTATTTAGAAACGTTTAGTTAATATAAATAATTAGATTTCATACAAGTATACGAGTTTTAAACAAAGTTTTTTTCGTAATATTATGATATATTAAAGTGAAACCTTTACATAATATCAAAGAATTATCTTTTAATATTATTGTTAAGTGAGTTTACTAAGAAACTAAACTTTAAACGTGTTTTTATTTCTATTTTTTTTAGTTCATCCTAATCTCTAAGAATGTTATAGTATTGAATTTAGTTTCTTAGTAAGCTCACTTAATAATAATACTAAAAGATAATACTTTGATACTATTTTGGGTTTTCCTTAAAATTTTTTTAGTTCATCTTAATCTCTAAGAATGTTATAGTAGTTCTTAGAGATTAAGATGAACTAAAAAAAATTATTAAGGAAAACCCAAAATAATATCAAAGTATTATCTTTTAGTATTATTATTAAGTGAGCTTACTAAGAAACTAAATTCAATACTATAACATTCTTAGAGATTAGGATGAACTAACAAAATTAAAATAAAAACACTTTTAAACTTTCTTTTCGTTTATATTCGACATGTATAATAAAGTAAAAGCTTCAACAATAAATCAAAATTGACGTATTATTGTAATTAGTACCTAATGTACATTTCAAATACTATTTACCAATTATATTAGTATATTCAGTATTTATTTTTTTAATTATCTACTTCAAAATTAGATTTCTTTTTAACTAATAATAATACATGTATTACGAATTAAATGCCTCCAATGAAAAACAATTAAATAAATTCAATTTTAATAACATTTCTTACATGATACTAAAAGAATTTTATTTGTAGTACTTTATATTCGAGTGTATAATATTACATGTGTCCTGTTTGAATTATTAGATTAATTCGAGTATTTAATCGTGTAAGATTTAGGCCGTGAATTAATCATTACTGATATATTGTTCCCGGAAGCTAATCTGTTAATCTTGTACTTTGAGGAATCAAGATGCAAATATCGTTCCAGTTCCAATTTACGTTTCCCCCGCAGTAGTTTGACAAGATTACAAGCTTCAAGTTGTAAATAAACTAGGAAATACAATTTACGACCTAAACTAGTTGTGAATGGATCTTGGGCGAAAGAAATGGAAACGGGGTAATTTGAAGTAGAAGCACTTCTGTAAGACGCAAAAGAGGTCGATGAAATGTTGGGTAGATATCTGTATCCGTAAATATAGAAAATTTAAAATTATTACTAAATTTTGTACAACTAATTAGAGGACAATAATATATTTTTATATTACAATATAATTCACTATGTTTCACAAATAATTGAAAACCAATTAAAGAAATTATTTGTGGTTAAAACATAGTGAATTTTACGTGCACACTAAGTTTGTTATACGGTTTAGACAAATATTTTCAATACCTATATATATACCTTATTTTGAACAATGTGTATTTACGACACGAATAGATACGGCTTAAACACAATTATTCGTTATTATAATCAAATATCTTGTAATCTCACCAACGAAATACTGGAGTATGTGCATGCAGTAATTAATTCAATAGGTGATTATAATAATCTGGATTATACATTGACTGTTACATATTCCATTAATGATTAAATGCATAATCTATACTACACAATAGTCTTATATATAATTGTGTACACGAAGGATATTGAAACTCACTAAACCATTTTTTAGATAAATTTAATAAAGCAAAAACCAGTTTGTGAGAAATTGGAGAGTGGTATAAATGCCATTAGGATATGGGATGAAGTTTCAATGAAAAAGTTAGAGGATGTCATAGTGGAATGAGGAAGAAAAGAAAATAGAAAACATGTAAATGTACTTGGTTTGATAAAGAATGTCAACAAGCAAAGAGAGAAGTGAGAAAAGTGAGAAAGGTAATAAGGGAATGCATACGGAGCGAGAGAAACACGTGATGGTAGCAAGAATAGTATAATAGTATATGTTAAAACAAAAGATAAGGCTCTGGAAAGAACGAGTGAAGAATCTTTTCAATTAAAATTTCAGTAATATTATTCATAGTAGTATATATTTTTAATTAATTTAAGAAGAGAAACACGGAAAAACAATAAATAAATAGGGAAAATAAAGAAACGAATGGGAGCGTCAATTAAAGAATAAACAAAAAATGTAGAGAATACAGTTGATTTCCATGTCGGGTAGAAGACGGAATTCTAAAGAGAATTATTGAGGATATTACGGAATAAGAGGTGAAAAAGGTTTTTTTTGTGGAGTAAAACAAAAAAATGGTGATGTGGCCAACATAATCCTTTCCCTATATTTTTCTCGAAAACTATGAGGATTACGCAAAAAGGCTATTCTTAATAATTTGCTTAATTTTGAATTCTAAATTTATATGTATATGTAGGGTGGGTGGGTTTCTTTTAACCCACCCTCCAATCAGTGAAACATAAGCCAGAGAATTAAAAGTTGTAAAACGTAATTTTCGTAACATTTTTGCTAAATTTAATAGATATATTCAAACAATTTCAAATAATTTTTGATTATGTTTTTCTGGCTGGAGGGTGAGATAGAGGCCACCCACTCACCCTACATATACATATAAATATTTAATTCCATATCGCCTCGTTGTATCCAATGAAATTAATTACAAATTTTTTTGAATATTTCTAGATAATTTACATCAATAAGATACTTGTAGACTAGAAATTAATCACTGCGCAAGCAGTATTTTGTAGATGGTTTATCATCAATGCGATTGTAAAAATAATATTTATAATGTTATTCTGTTAGGAGGATTATATAGGTAGATATGGAATTATGTGGATGTCGCAATTTGACGCAAAGAAATATTAAACTAAAAAAGATAAGCTTTTAAAAATACATATAACCATCACCGACATCTGTACAAGAAACTGTAGTGTGTATAAAAGAGGGTTATTGGAACTAAAATTACCTAGATATTTGCTGATTTAAAATCTAGCGATAAAACAAAATTTTTAAATTTTTGAGAAGATAAAATAAGTTAACCAAGAATTATGTAAATCATGTACATCAAAAAAATACTGCTTGCGCAGTTGTGGATGTTTGTGGTTAAGTATATATATTGACTTAAATTAGCTACAAAATACTGCTTGCGCAGTGATGTATGCCTGCATGTAAGAAGTACTGCGCGAGCAATATTTTCTAGATGATTTACATCAATAAGATACTGGTGGAATAGAAATTCATCACTGCGCAAGCAGTATTTTGTGGGTGGTTTATCATCAATGCGATTGTAAAAATAATATTCTAAAACCTATTCAGTTGGGAGGATTTTATAAGCAGTTTGAATTATGTGGGTGTCCAATTTTGAAACAAATGACTGGAAAATTTGATGCAAAGAAATATTAAATTAAGAAAGTTTTTAAAGATACATATAACCATCATTGACCTCTGTTGAAGAATCTGCAGAAGAAACTGTAGTGTGCATAAAAGAGGGTTGTGGGAACTTAGACCGTCTAAAAACTCGCTGACTTAAAAACTAGAAGTGAAATTATATTTTTAGATTCTTGAGAAGATAAAATAAGTTAACCACTAATAATTATTTAAATCATGTGAATCAGCAAAATACTGCTTGCGCAGTCCTGTATTATTATGTATATGTAGGGTGGCTGGGTGGCCTCTAACCAACCCGTCAATCAGTAAAACATAAACGAGGATTTAATTAAATGTTATAAAACGTAAATAACTACAAAATTATTGTAAAATTTAATAAATTTATTCAAACAAATTTTTCAAATAATTTTTGGTGGTATTTTCCTGACTGGAGGGTGGGATAGAGGAACACCCTACGTATACAGGGTGACTGACGAAAAACCTTTGGTGCTGTATCTCGCTTATTTTTGATCCGATTTGAGTAAATAAAACATCAAATTAAATGATTTTTAAAAGACTTTAATATGAACGGTACTGATATTTCTTCTTGCATCCAGTTTTTGACAAAAGACGATCAACATTTTTTTTTCAAATTTTGTACTGATCCGCAAGGAGATTTTTTTCTGAATCTAAATTTGTAAACGATTTTATCCATTCATCAAACCAAAGTCGAGAAATTGAGGATTAAAAAAAAATTAAAAATCAAATACCCATAGTAAACAATATACAGAGCCTATTCCAAATGTCAAACGTGACAGTGTCAGTGATTGGTACAATACTGCAATGATTTTTAATAATTTCATAATAAAAATGTTGCAAGATTTCAAAAACTGAAAAACGATTTCTGTAGAAGACAAAATTCTAGTACAGTGTTTGAAATATTGCAACATTTAATTATGAAATAATTAAAAATCGTTGCAGTATTGTATCAATGGCTGTCACTGTCACTTTTGACATTTAAAATAGGGTCTGTATATTGTTTACAATGGATACTTGACTTTTTATTTATTTTTTTAATCCTCAATTTCTCGACTTAAGTTTGATGTATGGATAAATTTGTCTACAATTTTATATTCAGAAAAAAAATCTCCTTGCGAATCAATAAAAATATATATACAGTGCAATTTAAAAAAAATGTTGATCGTATTTTGTCAAAAACTGGGTGCGAGAAAAAAAATAACAGTTCAGATCCTATTAAAGTCTTTTAAAAATGGTTTAATTTGATGTTTTATTTATTAAAATCGGATAAAAAATAAGCGAGATACAGCACCAAAGGTTTTTCGTCAGTCACCCTGTATATATAAACTTTAATTCCTTATCGTCTCGTTGTATCCAATGAAATTAATTACAAATCTTTTTGAATAAAAATGAAATTAAAATGGAAGCATTTTTGAGTGAAAAAATTAATAAAATATAATGAAGGATGAGTGGACAGACTTTAAATATAAGTTAGATAAGATTTGCTATAGAAAGTTTGATGGTTTTTAGCAGCAAAATCATCAACGGTTAGCAACTAAAGTTATCATATATATGTAGGGTGGGTGGGTGGCCTCTATCTTACCCTCCAATCAGCAAAACAAGCAAAAGTTGTAACAAAAAGTTGTAAAATATAAATAAACACAAACTAGTTGCATTTTTTTGAGATTTATTTATACATATTTTTCAAACAATTTTTGATGATGTTTTACTGATTGGAAGGTGGGATAGAGGCCACCCACCCACCCTACATAAATTTCAATTACCGATCGTTTTGCGGTTTGGAGTAAATTAATTTTAAAGAACTTTATGAATTAAGAAAAAATCAAAATTTTTTGATATCGAAATTAATAAAATTTTTAAACAGGATGGGTAGAGAGACTTCAAATCTAAAATAGATAGTATTAGCTATAGAAGGACATTTATATTTAAACGTAAATTTGGATTATGCTTTATTTTTTATTAGATATAAAATTTTATTTCTTGCAGCAAAATCACCAACGATTAATATTTGAGGTTATCATGTATATGTATTTATGAAAAACATGTTTTAATATATCTTTCTCAGTTTTTCATTCCCTTTAACTTTTGTTTGAAGAGTAATGTAATATTTGTAAAAATTAGAAAAATATCGAGAAAATTCCAAAAAACGCTTCGAGTAAACAACCACTTCCGGTTTAGGAATGTTTACCAAAAGCTTTTCAGTTCTAATTTTTAATAATAAAATCCATCGAACACCGCCTGAAGAAGACCAATGCGACTTGGTCGAAACGTTACAAATCGGTTCTTTTTAGAACCATCAAAACTTGCAAATTCGAAGATTAAAGCCGAATAATGACAATGTACAAAAATAGTCTTCGCGAAACTATTCGCACCAACATATATATATACCATATATACAGGGTGTCCCGTTAATGCGGGGAAATGGCTAGACTATAGATTCCTGAGGTCAAAATATGACGATTTAACGCAACTTATCTATATCCAAAAATTTACGGTTAAGCCGGAATTTGGCTTCAAAGTTTCAAAAATTTGTATTTCTTTTGTTTATAACAATTGAACGCTTTATTTTATTTCAATGAAATTTATTTTTAATAACTACCATAATATAATACATCATTTCACTTATTATGACTATTATTGGTTAACAAGAAGTATAAGAAACAGTAGTACCACCACTTAAAAACTAAAATATTGTTTTATTGGTGCATCTAATAAAAACTAAAATAATACTACTTGAAAGACAATTTAATTTAAAAACTTTTTTAGCTCTTAATAATATTTGATATCTTTTACGGTTTTCCCACAAAAAAATAAAATATATATTTTTTATCTAGTAAAACAAAATCAAGTTTTTCATCGAATCGAAAAAACATGTTTTTCGTGGCCGTCTTTGTTTAAAAAATGTAAATTATGTATAATAATAATTATTTAGTGTCTTTTAACAATTAATTTTTAACTTTATTATAGTTCATAAATATTCATATTTGGAACAAACAGATATCTTGTTTGTATTAGGATTTTGCAAAGAAAATTGTTTGATAAGTGTTAGATGTTGTTTTGATTTATTTTATTAATTGATATTATTTAATTTTGTTTCAATAGAGTAAGTTTATTTACTTATTAATGAGTGCATAATGAGTATACTATATTCATATTTTATTTTTTTATGCAAAAAGCGTACAAGATATCAAAAACTGGTAAGAGTCAAACAAGTTTTTAAATCTAATGCCCTTTCAAGTAGATTTTTTTGGATTTTATTCGATGCACCAATAAAAAAATATTTTAGTTTTTAAGTGGTGGTACTACTGTTTTTTATACTTCCTGTCAATCACTAATGGCCACAATAACTGAAATGATGTATCATATTATGGTACTTGTTAATAATTAATTTCATTCAAATCAAATAAAGAGTTCAATTGTTATAAATAAAAGAAATAAAATTTTTTGAAACTTTGAAGAAAAATTCCGGCTTAACCGTAATTTTTTGGATATAGATAAGTTGCGTTAAATCGTCATATTTTGACCTCAGGAATCTATGGTCCAGCCATTTCCCCGCATTAACGGGAC